>WNNJ02001999.1:0-89132 GCA_012934845.2 Pomphorhynchus laevis
AAGTCATTGAAGATTTATAAATTAAAAATCATTTTAATTATTAACTTTTCAGAAAAGACCGTCATCAGTTCATCAGACTGGGGCGGTAACTCAATTCATCAGGTTTGAAACGTAAAGTCATTGAAGATTTATAAATTAAAAATCATTTTAATTATTAACTTTTCAGAAAAGACCGTCATCAGTTCATCAGACTGGGGCGGTAACTCAATTCCTCATGTTTGAAACGTAGAAAAGTCATTGAAGATTTATAAATTAAAAATCATTTTAATTATTAACTTTTCAGAAAAGACCGTCATCACTTCATCAGACTGGGGCGGTAACTCAATTCATCATGTTTGAAACGTAAAGTCATTGAAGATTTATAAATTAAAAATCATTTTAATTATTAACTTTTCAGAAAAGACCGTCATCAGTTCATCAGACTGGGGCGGTAACTCAATTCATCATGTTTGAAACGTAGAAAAGTCATTGAAGATTTATAAATTAAAAATCATTTTAATTATTAACTTTTCAGAAAAGACCGTCATCACGTCCATCAGACTGGGGCGGTAACTCAATTCATCATGTTTGAAACGTAGAAAAGTCATTGAAGATTTATAAATTAAAAATCATTTTAATTATTAACTTTTCAGAAAAGACCGTCATCAGTTCATCAGACTGGGGCGGTAACTCAATTCATCATGTTTGAAACGTAGAAAAGTCATTGAAGATTTATAAATTAAAAATCATTTTAATTATTAACTTTTCAGAAAAGACCGTCATCACTTCATCAGACTGGGGCGGTAACTCAATTCATCATGTTTGAAACGTAAAGTCATTGAAGATTTATAAATTAAAAATCATTTTAATTATTAACTTTTCAGAAAAGACCGTCATCACGTCCATCAGACTGGGGCGGTAACTCAATTCATCATGTTTGAAACGTAAAGTCATAGAAGATTTATAAATTAAAAATCATTTTTAATATTAGCTTTTCAGAAAAGACCGTCATCAGTTCATCAGACTGGGGCGGAAATTCAATTCATCATGTTTGAAACGTAGAAAAGTCATTGAAGATTTATAATTATTAACTTTTCAGAAAAGACCGTCATCAGTTCATCAGACTGGGGCGGTAACTCAATTCATCATGTTTGAAACGTAGAAAAGTCATTGAAGATTTATAAATTAAAAATCATTTTAATTATTAACTTTTCAGAAAAGACCGTCATCAGTTCATCAGACTGGGGCGGTAACTCAATTCATCATGTTTGAAACGTAGAAAAGTCATTGAAGATTTATAAATTAAAAATCATTTTAATTATTAACTTTTCAGAAAAGACCGTCATCACTTCATCAGACTGGGGCGGTAACTCAATTCATCATGTTTGAAACGTAAAGTCATTGAAGATTTATAAATTAAAAATCATTTTAATTATTAACTTTTCAGAAAAGACCGTCATCAGTTCATCAGACTGGGGCGGTAACTCAATTCATCATGTTTGAAACGTAAAGTCATTGAAGATTTATAAATTAAAAATCATTTTAATTATTAACTTTTCAGAAAAGACCGTCATCAGTTCATCAGACTGGGGCGGTAACTCAATTCATCATGTTTGAAACGTAGAAAAGTCATTGAAGATTTATAAATTAAAAATCATTTTAATTATTAACTTTTCAGAAAAGACCGTCATCAGTTCATCAGACTGGGGCGGTAACTCAATTCATCATGTTTGAAACGTAAAGTCATTGAAGATTTATAAATTAAAAATCATTTTAATTATTAACTTTTCAGAAAAGACCGTCATCAGTTCATCAGACTGGGGCGGTAACTCAATTCATCATGTTTGAAACGTAAAGTCATTGAAGATTTATAAATTAAAAATCATTTTAATTATTAACTTTTCAGAAAAGACCGTCATCACTTCATCAGACTGGGGCGGTAACTCAATTCATCATGTTTGAAACGTAAAGTCATTGAAGATTTATAAATTAAAAATCATTTTAATTATTAACTTTTCAGAAAAGACCGTCATCAGTTCATCAGACTGGGGCGGTAACTCAATTCATCATGTTTGAAACGTAGAAAAGTCATTGAAGATTTATAAATTAAAAATCATTTTAATTATTAACTTTTCAGAAAAGACCGTCATCAGTTCATCAGACTGGGGCGGTAACTCAATTCATCATGTTTGAAACGTAGAAAAGTCATTGAAGATTTATAAATTAAAAATCATTTTAATTATTAACTTTTCAGAAAAGACCGTCATCAGTTCATCAGACTGGGGCGGTAACTCAATTCATCATGTTTGAAACGTAGAAAAGTCATTGAAGATTTATAAATTAAAAATCATTTTAATTATTAACTTTTCAGAAAAGACCGTCATCAGTTCATCAGACTGGGGCGGTAACTCAATTCCTCATGTTTGAAACGTAAAGTCATTGAAGATTTATAAATTAAAAATCATTTTAATTATTAACTTTTCAGAAAAGACCGTCATCAGTTCATCAGACTGGGGCGGTAACTCAATTCATCATGTTTGAAACGTAGAAAAGTCATTGAAGATTTATAAATTAAAAATCATTTTAATTATTAACTTTTCAGAAAAGACCGTCATCACGTCCATCAGACTGGGGCGGTAACTCAATTCATCATGTTTGAAACGTAAAGTCATTGAAGATTTATAAATTAAAAATCATTTTAATAAAACACTTTTTAGAAAAGACCGTCATCAGTTCATCAGACTGAGGCGGTAATTCAATTCATCATGCTTGAAACGTAAAGTCAATGAAGATTTATAAATCAATAATCATTTTAATAATAAACTTTTTAGAAAAGACCGTCATCAGTTCATCAGACTGGGGCGGTAATTCAATTCATCATGTCTGAAACGTAGAAAAGTCATTGAAGATTTATAATTATTAACTTTTCAGAAAAGACCGTCATCAGTTCATCAGACTGGGGCGGTAACTCAATTCATCATGTTTGAAACGTAGAAAAGTCATTGAAGATTTATAAATTAAAAATCATTTTAATTATTAACTTTTCAGAAAAGACCGTCATCACGTCCATCAGACTGGGGCGGTAATTCAATTCATCATGCTTGAAACGTAAAGTCATTTAAGATTTATAAATTAAAAATCATTTTAATAAAACACTTTTTAGAAAAGACCGTCATCAGTTCATCAGACTGAGGCGGTAATTCAATTCATCATGCTTGAAACGTAAAGTCAATGAAGATTTATAAATCAATAATCATTTTAATAATAAACTTTTTAGAAAAGACCGTCATCAGTTCATCAGACTGGGGCGGTAATTCAATTCATCATGTCTGAAACGTAGAAAAGTCATTGAAGATTTATAAATTAAAAATCATTTTAATTATTAACTTTTCAGAAAAGACCGTCATCACGTCCATCAGACTGGGGCGGTAACTCAATTCATCATGTTTGAAACGTAAAGTCATTGAAGATTTATAAATTAAAAATCATTTTAATTATTAACTTTTCAGAAAAGACCGTCATCAGTTCATCAGACTGGGGCGGTAACTCAATTCATCATGTTTGAAACGTAGAAAAGTCATTGAAGATTTATAAATTAAAAATCATTTTAATTATTAACTTTTCAGAAAAGACCGTCATCACTTCATCAGACTGGGGCGGTAACTCAATTCATCATGTTTGAAACGTAGAAAAGTCATTGAAGATTTATAAATTAAAAATCATTTTAATTATTAACTTTTCAGAAAAGACCGTCATCACGTCCATCAGACTGGGGCGGTAACTCAATTCATCATGTTTGAAACGTAAAGTCATTGAAGATTTATAAATTAAAAATCATTTTAATAAAACACTTTTTAGAAAAGACCGTCATCAGTTCATCAGACTGAGGCGGTAATTCAATTCATCATGCTTGAAACGTAAAGTCAATGAAGATTTATAAATCAATAATCATTTTAATAATAAACTTTTTAGAAAAGACCGTCATCAGTTCATCAGACTGGGGCGGTAATTCAATTCATCATGTCTGAAACGTAGAAAAGTCATTGAAGATTTATAAATTAAAAATCATTTTAATTATTAACTTTTCAGAAAAGACCGTCATCACGTCCATCAGACTGGGGCGGTAATTCAATTCATCATGCTTGAAACGTAAAGTCATTTAAGATTTATAAATTAAAAATCATTTTAATAATAAACTTATTAGCAAAGACCGTCATCAGTTCATCAGACTGGGGCGGTAATTCAATTCATCATGTCTGAAACGTAGAAAAGTCATTGAAGATTTATAATTATTAACTTTTCAAAAAAGACCGTCATCAGTTCATCAGACTGGGGCGGTAACTCAATTCATCAGGTTTGAAACGTAAAGTCATTGAAGATTTATAAATTAAAAATCATTTTAATTATTAACTTTTCAGAAAAGACCGTCATCACTTCATCAGACTGGGGCGGTAACTCAATTCATCATGTTTGAAACGTAAAGTCATTGAAGATTTATAAATTAAAAATCATTTTAATAAAACACTTTTTAGAAAAGACCGTCATCAGTTCATCAGACTGAGGCGGTAATTCAATTCATCATGCTTGAAACGTAAAGTCAATGAAGATTTATAAATCAATAATCATTTTAATAATAAACTTTTTAGAAAAGACCGTCATCAGTTCATCAGACTGGGGCGGTAATTCAATTCATCATGTCTGAAACGTAGAAAAGTCATTGAAGATTTATAAATTAAAAATCATTTTAATTATTAACTTTTCAGAAAAGACCGTCATCACGTCCATCAGACTGGGGCGGTAATTCAATTCATCATGCTTGAAACGTAAAGTCATTTAAGATTTATAAATTAAAAATCATTTTAATAATAAACTTATTAGCAAAGACCGTCATCAGTTCATCAGACTGGGGCGGTAATTCAATTCATCATGTCTGAAACGTAGAAAAGTCATTGAAGATTTATAATTATTAACTTTTCAAAAAAGACCGTCATCAGTTCATCAGACTGGGGCGGTAACTCAATTCATCAGGTTTGAAACGTAAAGTCATTGAAGATTTATAAATTAAAAATCATTTTAATTATTAACTTTTCAGAAAAGACCGTCATCAGTTCATCAGACTGGGGCGGTAACTCAATTCCTCATGTTTGAAACGTAGAAAAGTCATTGAAGATTTATAAATTAAAAATCATTTTAATTATTAACTTTTCAGAAAAGACCGTCATCACTTCATCAGACTGGGGCGGTAACTCAATTCATCAGGTTTGAAACGTAAAGTCATTGAAGATTTATAAATTAAAAATCATTTTAATTATTAACTTTTCAGAAAAGACCGTCATCAGTTCATCAGACTGGGGCGGTAACTCAATTCATCATGTTTGAAACGTAGAAAAGTCATTGAAGATTTATAAATTAAAAATCATTTTAATTATTAACTTTTCAGAAAAGACCGTCATCACGTCCATCAGACTGGGGCGGTAACTCAATTCATCATGTTTGAAACGTAGAAAAGTCATTGAAGATTTATAAATTAAAAATCATTTTAATTATTAACTTTTCAGAAAAGACCGTCATCAGTTCATCAGACTGGGGCGGTAACTCAATTCATCATGTTTGAAACGTAGAAAAGTCATTGAAGATTTATAAATTAAAAATCATTTTAATTATTAACTTTTCAGAAAAGACCGTCATCACTTCATCAGACTGGGGCGGTAACTCAATTCATCATGTTTGAAACGTAGAAAAGTCATTGAAGATTTATAAATTAAAAATCATTTTAATTATTAACTTTTCAGAAAAGACCGTCATCACTTCATCAGACTGGGGCGGTAACTCAATTCCTCATGTTTGAAACGTAAAGTCATTGAAGATTTATAAATTAAAAATCATTTTAATTATTAACTTTTCAGAAAAGACCGTCATCAGTTCATCAGACTGGGGCGGTAACTCAATTCATCATGTTTGAAACGTAGAAAAGTCATTGAAGATTTATAAATTAAAAATCATTTTAATTATTAACTTTTCAGAAAAGACCGTCATCACTTCATCAGACTGGGGCGGTAACTCAATTCATCAGGTTTGAAACGTAGAAAAGTCATTGAAGATTTATAAATTAAAAATCATTTTAATTATTAACTTTTCAGAAAAGACCGTCATCAGTTCATCAGACTGGGGCGGTAACTCAATTCATCATGTTTGAAACGTAGAAAAGTCATTGAAGATTTATAAATTAAAAATCATTTTAATTATTAACTTTTCAGAAAAGACCGTCATCACTTCATCAGACTGGGGCGGTAACTCAATTCCTCATGTTTGAAACGTAAAGTCATTGAAGATTTATAAATTAAAAATCATTTTAATTATTAACTTTTCAGAAAAGACCGTCATCACTTCATCAGACTGGGGCGGTAACTCAATTCATCAGGTTTGAAACGTAAAGTCATTGAAGATTTATAAATTAAAAATCATTTTAATTATTAACTTTTCAGAAAAGACCGTCATCAGTTCATCAGACTGGGGCGGTAACTCAATTCATCATGTTTGAAACGTAGAAAAGTCATTGAAGATTTATAAATTAAAAATCATTTTAATTATTAACTTTTCAGAAAAGACCGTCATCACTTCATCAGACTGGGGCGGTAACTCAATTCATCAGGTTTGAAACGTAAAGTCATTGAAGATTTATAAATTAAAAATCATTTTAATTATTAACTTTTCAGAAAAGACCGTCATCACTTCATCAGACTGGGGCGGTAACTCAATTCATCAGGTTTGAAACGTAAAGTCATTGAAGATTTATAAATTAAAAATCATTTTAATTATTAACTTTTCAGAAAAGACCGTCATCACTTCATCAGACTGGGGCGGTAACACAATTCCTCATGTTTGAAACGTAAAGTCATTGAAGATTTATAAATTAAAAATCATTTTAATTATTAACTTTTCAGAAAAGACCGTCATCACGTCCATCAGACTGGGGCGGTAACTCAATTCATCATGTTTGAAACGTAGAAAAGTCATTGAAGATTTATAAATTAAAAATCATTTTAATTATTAACTTTTCAGAAAAGACCGTCATCACGTCCATCAGACTGGGGCGGTAACTCAATTCATCATGTTTGAAACGTAGAAAAGTCATTGAAGATTTATAAATTAAAAATCATTTTAATTATTAACTTTTCAGAAAAGACCGTCATCAGTTCATCAGACTGGGGCGGTAACTCAATTCATCATGTTTGAAACGTAAAGTCATTGAAGATTTATAAATTAAAAATCATTTTAATTATTAACTTTTCAGAAAAGACCGTCATCAGTTCATCAGACTGGGGCGGTAACTCAATTCATCATGTTTGAAACGTAGAAAAGTCATTGAAGATTTATAAATTAAAAATCATTTTAATTATTAACTTTTCAGAAAAGACCGTCATCAGTTCATCAGACTGGGGCGGTAACTCAATTCATCATGTTTGAAACGTAGAAAAGTCATTGAAGATTTATAAATTAAAAATCATTTTAATTATTAACTTTTCAGAAAAGACCGTCATCACGTCCATCAGACTGGGGCGGTAACTCAATTCATCATGTTTGAAACGTAAAGTCATTGAAGATTTATAAATTAAAAATCATTTTAATTATTAGCTTTTCAGAAAAGACCGTCATCAGTTCATCAGACTGGGGCGGTAATTCAATTCATCATGTTTGAAACGTAGAAAAGTCATTGAAGATTTATAAATTAAAAATCATTTTAATTATTAACTTTTCAGAAAAGACCGTCATCACGTCCATCAGACTGGGGCGGTAACTCAATTCATCAGGTTTGAAACGTAAAGTCATTGAAGATTTATAAATTAAAAATCATTTTAATTATTAACTTTTCAGAAAAGACCGTCATCACGTCCATCAGACTGGGGCGGTAACTCAATTCCTCATGTTTGAAACGTAAAGTCATTGAAGATTTATAAATTAAAAATCATTTTAATTATTAACTTTTCAGAAAAGACCGTCATCACGTCCATCAGACTGGGGCGGTAACTCAATTCATCATGTTTGAAACGTAAAGTCATTGAAGATTTATAAATTAAAAATCATTTTAATTATTAACTTTTCAGAAAAGAACGTAATCACTTCATCAGTCTGGGGCGGTAACTTTATTTATCATGTTTGAAACGTAAAGTCATTGAAGATTTATAAATTAAAAATCATTTTAATAATAAACTTTTTATAAAAGACCGTCATCAGTTCATCAGACTGGGGCGGTAATTCAATTCATCATGTCTAAAACGTTGAAAAGTCAAAAAAGCTTTATAAATCCAAAAATAGTTTTAATTATAAACTTTTTAGAAAAGACCGTCATCACGTCCACCAGACTGGGGCGGTAACTCAATTCATCATGTTTGAAACGTAAAGTCATTGAAGATTTTTTTAAAAAAAGTTTTAATAATAAACATTTCTGAAAAGTCAATCATCACGTCCATCAGACTGGGGTGGTAACTTTATTTATCAAGTTTGAAATGTTTAAAAGTCACTGAAGATATTTAAATATAAATTTATGATCGTTTGGCATCCCCGTTTCTGGGACACAATTTTGTGCCAAAATTAAAGCAGATCATTGATATGCTTTCACAAGGATATTAAAATTTCCACTTTTATTTATTATTAAGTGACACTTGTTATTATTATTTTATCATCAATAAAACTCGCTTTGTTCTATCTTTGTTTAAAACTTCTAGCTCAATTAGTGTAGACTTCGACGGTTCACATTTATAGTATTTATAGTATTATGGTAACACTATCTGAACGATCAGATACTATAGAAGCATCTGCACCCAGCAGTGAAGATTATTATTGATCAGAAAAAGTATAAAATTTTAAATTTAAGGAATTAAAAAATCATATTTTTAAAAAAAATATAAAATTTTGAAAAAATATGAAATCTCAAATTTTAATTTTAAAGTTCTAATAATTAGATAAAATAAATATGAGCTTAAAAATCTCTTTCTTTTATGCAGGTATTTTATTTTTAAATAATGCCCACTTTAAATAGTTTTTATAAGACATGAAATCTGTAACTTGGAATTTTATAATCTGTAGAAACTAATTTTTTACGGGAGTTTTACAAGTTCCCCAGTAATACACGGCTAATTAAAAATATGTGAGATTTTATTTGCTACCCCGAGTTGCAACATAGGTGTCAACGTAGGCTAAGACAATATCTTTAAGCTTATTTTCCGTTTCATTTGATATTTGTCCTTCTTTCTTAAGAGTTTCCAACACGTCTTTATGTTGAGTTATGATATGCTCACTGAATTTCTTTTCAAAATCAGTTATTTCTGATGGCTCAATTTTATCGATAAGACCTCTAACACCTGCGAAAATCACAACAACTTGCTCTTCGATAGCAATTGGTACAAATTGACCTTGCTTAAGCAGCTCCGTTAAACGTACACCTCGGCTAAGCAGATTTTGAGTAGAGGCGTCGAGATCAGAACCAAACTGTGCGAACGCAGCGACTTCTCTGTACTGTGCAAGCTCCAATTTCAAACGTCCAGCAACCTTAAACGTGAAAATAGCCATTACGAAAAGACAAATTGATAAAAACTAACTTAGTTTTTTTTTGGACTAACTAAGTCCAAAACATCAAATTTTGTTCTGAATAACCAGACTTAGCGATACCTTTATCCATATGTATAAGATAATATGTAGTTAACAAGTGCAATATTTTACTTCTGAAATATTGAAGGAGGGATTCAATATTTAGTGAGGGATTTTCCAGACAACATTTAGTTACTAATATTTTCGAAATTAATCATTTCAAAGTAATTTCAACAATAATTCTTTTTTTTATTAATTCAAAATACGTTCAGCATTTTAATCAACAATTTATTTTTTATAAATCCAAATGCTTGGAGAGTGAGATTCAGTTGTTTAAAAATCTGCTATACTTAATATTAATTTGATATATGTAATTTAATAAATTAAATTAACATAATTTTATAATTATATTCTATAATTTAATAAATTCAATCATAAAGTTAATTAAAGTTAAAAATTAATTATTAATAAAATTAACAAGTTAATTAAATATTAATAACTTAACAGATTATTTCTTAACTTAAATGTTAATCTGAATTTAACTCTGATATGCCTATGAATGCATATCAGATGAAAAACGTATAATAAATTATTTAACTATTTCGCAAAACTAGTTTATTGGTAATTGACAGTTATTGGGGGACAAGGGGCGAAATGTTTAAGCAAATCTGGGATATATAAGTAAAATGAAATGTAGTAATGAACTGTAAAATGAACTATATGTGGATCAATGCATTTATTAGCAGAAATATTAATAGAATGAACAAATGTTTACATTTATATTCATAAATATTAATAGAATGAACCATTATCAAAATATTAAACATATTAATATTTAATATATTTAATATTTATATTTAAATATAAAGAATGAATTATTATTACTTTCAACGGACTAAGCCGGTGACTATTTCATCATCTGATAATTTTCAATAATTTTAACATTTTAAAGTTTCATAAATTCGGTAAAAACGGCCATCACGTGTATCAAACTGGGACAGTATCTCAATTCATATCAATACACATCTAATTTGTATTTCCTATCTCAACGTATTTTGTAATTTTCATTCATATTTTATGTTAGGAAAACTGGAATTTACATGCCATTAAACTTTTCCACTACTTTAGTTAAATGTTTAAATATATGCAATAACCTGTTTCATTGCTTTTGTTTGTGCTGCACTTCCCACTCGTGACACGCTCATACCCACATTGATTGCAGGTCTAATTCCTTTATAGAACAATTCGGTTTCAAGGAAAATCTGGCCGTCAGTAATTGAAATCACATTAGTTGGAATGTATGCGCTAATATCACCAGCTTGTGTCTCTATAATAGGTAGCGCGGTTAGTGATCCACCACCAAATTTGTCATTCAATTTTGCAGCTCTTTCGAGGAGCCGACTGTGCAGATAGAATACATCCCCAGGGTACGCTTCGCGACCAGGAGGTCGACGAAGCAGCAAAGACATTTGTCTGTATGCAACGGCCTGCTTCGACAAATCATCGTAGATAATCAAAGCGTGCTTTCCGTTATCTCTAAAATACTCTCCCATTGCACATCCTGTATAAGGTGCAAGATATTGTAATGGGGCTGCATCTGATGCGGTTGCCGATACCACAATTGTGTAGTCCATCGCACCTAAAATCAAATTTAAAATTAAAATAAATTGTACCTAAACAGTATTGTTTAAAATATCTTTTTAATCTACTTCATAGATAAAGTGATTATGGTGATTATGATCACCATAATCACCATAGTGATTATGGTTCAATAACTTTAAAATATAAACCTTCTTTGCGTAAGTTTAAAACTTTATGGATAAATAAGATCATTGATTATTGCGGAACCAGATAATGTATTCAATATATTACATTCTAAAAAATATTATAATGATGTATTATAATATTATATTATAATGAACATATGATGCTTTCATATTATAATGTAAATTTCAAATCTTATATTGATATTTCGACTGTAATCCAAGGACTGTTGGTTTTGATTTTTCTAACATATTCCATGAACATTCAAAAAGATTTTATACAAATCGAAAAGATTTATTACAGATATTTCTAACAAAACTAAACATGTGAAACACGTTATCATATGAAATTTTAGCACCTGGGTGATATATGAGCACGTGGGAGATACGATTTAAAAGATTCAAATCAGATCAGATAACTGAGTCTACGTAAAATATACTCTATTTTTCGTAGAAAAATATTTTTCGCATAAATATAAAAAAAATTATAATATTTTGTTGTTTTTTGTATTGTAAAATTATAAAATTGCACAAAAATTAGCAGAAAAATAATGTCATATCAATAATGCATCGTTTCATTATTTCTGACATAGGTTATATTACAGGGAAAACAAAGTCCACAGGTCATCGATAATAACTTGTCAGTAGATCAAATCAGATCAGATAACTGAGTTTACGTATTTTATAATATAAATAATAAATAATGTACGCAATTTATATTTATTTATATTAAGTTAAAAGCTAAAATTTAATACTGACTATACACCGAATAAAAATCACAATTCAAAAATAGCCTGCCATTTCATTTATTAACTTCCGTTTAATTTATTTTTAAACAAAGGTTTAAAAATCACCAGGTAAATTTAACATAGGGCGTTTTCTTTAAATATATCTAAGAAAATGCTTGCAAAGTCATCTTTCACTTTTTAAAGATTTTTGTTTGTTTCGCTTGATTCATACCCCACAGCTCCAACATTATTTATATATTATTTTTATTATATCTTCACTATTCGGCCACACGGCCGAATAGTGGAGACGAATGGTGGAGGCATGTGCATTACAAACTGTATGTACGGGGTTTAAACCTCGAGCATGCACTCTTTATTGACATATTTGTAAGCACACGTCAAAATTGATCGCTTTGTCGAATGTTATAGAAGAGTGCACTGCGAACTATATGTACGTGGTTTAAACTTCGAGCATGTACTCTATATTTATCATATCTGTAAGCAAACGTCAAAATTAGTCGCGCTGTTAAAAGACGTAGGGGCACCCAATGGTGAATCGAGTTCACTTATTATTAATTTTTATTTAATAATAATTAAATAAATTACAAACTTAATGCACCGGTACATTGGGTCATAGACATTGAGTTGCAAATCGCAATGATCATCATTTTCTTTTAAACATATTGTGAATAGGAAATATGTTGATTCCCATTTGCGGGAACTTCAAATGTAATTTAATGAAATAATAATTTTTATATTTAAAAAAATTAATAATTAATTATTAATTATCAATAATTATTAAATATTAATTGTTATTAATTAATAATTATTAATTATAATAATATAAATATTATTAAAATTATTTAAATTATTGAATTATAATTACTCAATTATTTAATTGAGTCTACGTGCTTTATACGATACATAAATAAAAATAGGATAAATAAGGATGATTTTATTAATAACGAAGGATGGTTCAGAATTAAATCACCGCCATTTCAAAAATATATCAGGTATGTCTGCATTATGCATTATAATAGCATACATTCATGCTCGTTTCACTGTAACAATTAAAATAATATTTGAAGAAAATTAATAATTTAAATAATAATATTTTATTTCAATATTATTTAAATAATTAAAATAATTTAATTAATAATTAATTTTATTTAAAAAATTTCTAAACTTTTAATTATAAGAGTGGCCAACAAGAAAAAATAAATAAATTATAGAACTGTTTGTAATACCCGTATCCGTAAGACGTTTCACCAGTTGGGCAACAGTAGATCGTTTCTGTCCGATAGCAACATATATGCAATAAAGACGTTTCTTTAAATCGTCACTGAGATTAAATCGCTTCTGATTAATAATAGTATCGATGGCAATGGCGGTCTTTCTGAAATAGAAAATATGCTAAGCAAAACATAGACTGAAACATGAGGTTGACCAATTTTGTGGTCATTTTCATTAAAAGTGTTGTTATGTTATTTGACTTGTGATTTTTTAAAGTTATTAAAATCATTAGATGAGCGGTGCACTAATTGATTCGAAATTAAATTTAAATTTAAAATATGATAAACAGCTAATTTGAGTACTTTATTATCATATGAAATCACATTTTTATATTTTTTAAGAACAAATGACAAGCTAATTAATATATAAGATTGTCAACATTTATAACAACAAAAATTAATTAGAACTATAAATATTTAGACTAATCTTAATTAATAGTTCAATAGTTTAATTAATAGAACTAATTATATAACAATTAATTAGAACTAATTAAATTAATTAGTTCTAATTATTAGAACTATAGTTCTAATTAAAACAGTTCTTTTAATTAAGAACTTTTCTTAATTAAAAGTTCAACTAACTTTAAAGCAATAAATGTTATTAAAACATATAAAACTAAAATACGAAAATTAAACATTTAATTAATCAAATTAAAACATTATGATGACATTTAAAAAAAACAAATATACGAAAATTGAAAACATGTACGTCAACGTATCTGGAATACAATTGTTAATTGTGGATAAAAACGTGGATAAGGAAAATAAAACGCAAAAATCAGACCATGAGTACATCACCGCAATCAGATATACGCTTGTTTGATCATCATTTTTAAAAGAAACATCAACAAATAAAAGTTAAAACGAAATGTCAACGTCAATGTAATCTGGAATACAGTTGTTGATTGTTGATAAAAAGTGGATTAAGATAAATATGCTCATTAATCAGACCATAATTACATCAACGTAATCAGATATACGCTTGTTTGATCATCATTTTATAAAAGAAACATGACAAATAAAAATTAAAACGAAATGTGAACGTCAATGTAATCTGGAATACAGTTGTTGATTGACGATTTAAAAAGTGGATTAAGATAAATATGCTCGTTAATCAGACCATAATTACATCACCGCAATCAGATATACGCTTGTTTGATCATCATTTTTAAAAGAAACATCAACAAATAAAAGTTAAAACGAAATGTGAACGCCAACGTAATCTGGAATACAGTTGTTGATTGCCGATTAAAAATGTGGATTAAGATAAATATGCTCGTTAATCATACCATAATTACATCACCGCAATCAGATATACGCTTGTTTGATCATCATTTTAAAAAGAAACATCAACATATAAAAATTAAAACGAAATGTGAACGTCAATGTAATCTGGAATACAGTTGTTGATTGACGATTTAAAAAGTGGATTAAGATAAATATGCTCGTTAATCATACCATAATTACATCACCGCAATCAGATATACGCTTGTTTGATCATCATTTTTAAAAGAAACATCAACAAATAAAAGTTAAAACAAAATGTCAGCGTCAACGTAATCTGGAATACAGTAGTTGATTGCCGATTAAAAATGTGGATTAAGAAAATAATACTCGTTAATCAGACCATAATTACATCATCGCAATCAGATATACGCTTGTTTGATCATCATTTTTAAAAGAAACATCAACAAATAAAAGTTAAAACGAAATGTCAGCGTCAACGTAATCTGGAATACAGTAGTTGATTGCCGATTAAAAATGTGGATTAAGAAAATAATACTCGTTAATCAGACCATAATTACTTCACCGCAATCAGATATACGCTTGTTTGATCATCATTTTAAAAAGAAACATCAACATATAAAAATTAAAACGAAATGTGAACGTCAATGTAATCTGGAATACAGTTGTTGATTGACTATTTAAAAAGTGGATTAAGATAAATATGCTCGTTAATCATACCATAATTACACTACCGCAATCAGATATACGCTTGTTTGATCATCATTTTTAAAAGAAACATCAACAAATAAAAGTTAAAACAAAATGTCAGCGTCAACGTAATCTGGAATACAGTAGTTGATTGCCGATTAAAAATGTGGATTAAGAAAATAATACTCGTTAATCAGACCATAATTACATCATCGCAATCAGATATACGCTTGTTTTATCATCATTTAAGAAAACTAAACACGATCAGATAAAAAAAGCAAAAATTAACATAATGTGAACATCAACGTAATTTCGTAACGAAATTAATAAAGCGAATTTTTTAATTCGCTTTATTTATCATAACGATATTAAATTTGTCATGATAGAACGGTCAAAGCAAATTAAAGATAAAAAGTTAATAATCATAATTAGAATTTGTCATAATAGAACGTCAACTAAAATAAAACAATTTTTACGATAAAAAAAATTACATAAAAAAATTAAATATAGTATAATTTGTGAGAAATAGTTGAAATTTTCGTGTTCAATAATCATATGATTTTTGCACGTCCGTTACATTATTGCAAGTGATACTATCAGTAGCAAGCAAGTGATAATACAAAAAATACAAAACAATTACATGACATAATTATTGAAAAAAAAATTAAATTTAAAATTACAACGCGAATTTATAAAATATTAAAGTATTATTATTTATAAAAATAATAAAATATATAATTAAATTTTACCCAGTTTGACGATCTCCAATAATAAGCTCTCGCTGGCCGCGACCAATAGGAAACAATCCATCAACTACCTTTAAGCCGGTCTGCATAGGCTCCCGAACAGCTTGTCTTTGAATAATACCAGGGGCCTTGATTCCGACACGAGCTCTTTGTTTAGTTTTTAACGGCCCCTATGATATAAAGTAGCGTATATTTAAAAATTAAACAATAAAAAATAACAAGTATTAGTTATGTAAGTTACGCAGTATTTTGAAATCGAGCCTCAGGAAAACAAGAAAGTATGCGTAAACAATTATTTATGACTAACACGGCATTGCTTTTACAAAATGTAAAAGCAAACGGCAAAGTAGTCAATAGAAAAGCGTTATCAAACGCTTCACGCAAGTAAAGAATGTATTCCATCAATCACTACACCTTTAAGACTAATTCAATTATAAAAACGCATAGCAATCTGCAGAGAGCGAAACTCAACATTCTCAAATATTGGGCAGACAATATAAACATCAATAACGCAAAACAACTCATTAATACAAAGGGAAATTAAAGATATCGTATCAGAGAAAAATAATGTAGTAGTGTCCAAACCAACAATTTCTAGGATAATCAGAAAGCTTGGTATTACACATAAAAACTATCTATTATACCACAAGAAAGAAATGTCGCTGAAAGAATTGCTGCCCGAAAAGAATATGCAATTGACGTTAGCAGGATTCCTGATAAACTCCACGTTTTTATAGAAACACAGGATTCAACGAACATCTTAAGAGACACTTCGGGTATTCGCCAATAAATAATAAGGCATACACGATCGTTCCGGCTAATAAAGGAATAAATTGAAGTGTTATCTACGCGATAAATTCGAAACGTATTATCGGATATCAATATCTTCAAGGATCCTACAATGCAAATCTATTTATTGAGTTTCTTGGTTGTGTGGTTGTTCCCTACTTTTTTAGAAATCCAAATGCTATTATTGTGATGGATAATGCCAGAATCCATAAAACAAATGCTGTTTTGCCTTGTTTGCGGGAAAATCGTATTGTTTTGAAATTCAATGTTCCGTATTCACCCCAGCTTAACCCAATCGAGGAATTTTTCTCAATGATCAAATTTTCATTTATTGCAAAAAGACTCTCAGAACCTAAATAAGGCGTAGGAGAAACCTTTGATTTGATCTTTTCATCTACAAACGATTATTCCTCACATTGGGTTTTAAAAGAACATGAGAAATTGGCTAGAAAAGGCTAAATATGAAGAGCCCTTTTTATTAAAATACTTTCTTCAACATTATCGAATACGATTTATTGAGTAAAAACACTTTTTATTAAAAGTTATGTAGCAGCTAACCTTCTGGTTCAGATCAAAATTTAAAAACTAAACTATTTTTTAAAACTGTACATACAAAAATGAATAAATGTACATAACAAAATGAATAATTGTACAAATAAAAAGAAATAAATGAACAAATACATAAACCTGTAACTGTCTATTATACAACTTCTTATAGAAAAACTTCTTAAATTTACAAAAGAAGATTTACTATCTCTAAATTGAATATTTCTACGCACAAGTAAAGCGATTTAAAAATTAAAGCGAATTACATAAGAGCTTCACAAAAGCTATAAAATATGAAGTCGAACATTTGTGAAACCGAAGCTTCAAAAAAGTAAAGCGAATGAGGTCGACAATGTGATTAGACTCTGCACCGATTTAAAAAATGATAAATTATATATATTTATGAGATTCCTTTAATCTGGTTAAATAAAATTAAATGTAAATTAAACTTCCAGAGTAATTCAATTGTAATTACTCTCTGCAGTTGACATTAACAATCAACGACCAATATGCCAAAGCTTCAAAAAAGTAAAGCGAATGAGGTCGACAATGTGATTAGACTCTGCACAAATTTAAAAAGTGAACAATTATATATATTTATGAGATTCCTTAAATCTGGTATAATGAAATTTTATGTAAATCAAACTTCCAGAGTAATTCAATTGTAATTACTCTCTGCAGTTGACATAACAATCTACGACCAATATGCCAAAGCTTCAAAAAAGTAAAGCGAATGAGGTCGACAATGTGATTAGACTCTGCACCGATTTAAAAAATGATAAATTATATATATTTATGAGATTCCTATAATTTGGTTAAATTGAATTAAATGTAAATCAAACTTCCAGAGTAATTCAATTGTAATTACTCTCTGCAGTAGAAATTAAAAATCTACGACCAATATGCCAAAGCTTAAAAAAGGAAAGCGAATGAGATCGACAATGTGATTAGACTCTGCACCGATTTAAAAAATGATAAATTATATATATTTATGAGATTCCTTAAATCTGGTTAAATAAAATTAAATGTAAATTAAACTTCCAGAGTAATTCAATTGTAATTACTCTCTGCAGTTGACATTAACAATCAACGACCAATATGCCAAAGCTTCAAAAAAGTAAAGCGAATGAGGTCGACAATGTGATTAGACCCTGCACAAATTTAAAAAGTGAACAATTATATATATTTATGAGATTCCTTAAATCTGGTATAATGAAATTTTATGTAAATAAAACTTTCAGAGTAATTCAATTGTAATTATTCTCTGCAGTTGACATAACCAATCTACGACCAATATGCCAAAGTTTCATAAAAGTAAAGCAAATGAGGTCGACAACGTGAAAATACTCTGCACCGATTTAAAAAATGATAAATTATATATATTTATGGGATTTCTTAAATCTGGTATAATGGAATTTTATGTAAATCAAACTTCCAGAGTAATTCAATTGTAATTACTCTCTGCAGTTGACATTAACAATCTACGACCAATATGCCAAAGCTTCAAAAAAGTAAAGCGAATGAGGTCGACAATGTGATTAGACCCTGCACAAATTTAAAAAGTGAACAATTATATATATTTATGAGATTCCTTAAATCTGGTATAATGAAATTTTATGTAAATAAAACTTTCAGAGTAATTCAATTGTAATTATTCTCTGCAGTTGACATAACCAATCTACGACCAATATGCCAAAGTTTCATAAAAGTAAAGCAAATGAGGTCGACAACGTGAAAATACTCTGCACCGATTTAAAAAATGATAAATTATATATATTTATGAGATTCCTTAAATCTGGTATAATGAAATTTTATGTAAATCAAACTTCCAGAGTAATTCAATTGTAATTACTCTCTGCAGTTGACATTAACAATCTACGACCAATATGCCAAAGCTTCAAAAAAGTAAAGCGAATGAGGTCGACAATGTGATTAGACTATGAACCGATTTATAAAGTGATAAATTATATATATTTATAAGATTCTTTTAATCTGGTAAAATGAAATTTTATGTAAATCAAACTTCCAGAGTAATTCAATTGTAATTACTCTCTGCAGTTGACATTAACAATCTACGACCAATATGCCAAAGCTTCAAAAAAGTAAAGCGAATGAGGTCGACAATGTGATTAGACTCTGCACCGATTTAAAAAATGATAAATTATATATATTTATGAGATTCCTTAAATCTGGTATAATGGAATTTTATGTAAATCAAACTTCCAGAGTAATTCAATTGTAATTACTCTCTGCAGTTGACATTAACAATCTACGACCAATATGCCAAAGCTTCAAAAAAGTAAAGCGAATAAGGTCGACAATGTGATTAGACTCTGCACCGATTGAAAAAATGATAAATTATATATATTTATGAGATTCCTTTATTCTGGTTAAATTAAATTAAATGTAAATCAAACGTCCAAAAAAATACAATTGAAATTACTCTCTGCAGTTGAAATTAACAATCTACGACTAATATGCCAAAGCTTAAAAAAGGAAAGCGAATGAGATCGACAATGTGATTAGACTCTGCACCGATTTATAAAATGATAAATTATATATATTTATGAGATTCCTTTAATCTGGTTAAATTAAATAAAATGTAAATTAAACTTCCAGAGTAATTCAATTGTAATTACTCACTGCAGTTAACATTAACAATCAACGACCAATATGCCAAAGCTTCAAAAAAGTAAAGCGAATGAGGTCGACAATGTGATTAGACTCTGCACAAATTTAAAATGTGATAAATTATATATACTTATGAGATTCCTTTAATCTGGAATAATGGAATTTTATGTAAATAAAACTTCCAGAGTAATTCAATTGTAATTACTCTCTGCAGTTGACATTAACAATCTACGACCAATATGCCAAAGCTTCAAAAAAGTAAAGCGAATGAGGTCGACAGTGTGATCAGACTCTGCACAGATTTAAAAAATGATAAATTATATATATTTATGAGATTCCTTTAATCTGGTTAAATTGAATTAAATGTAAATCAAACTTCCAGAGTAATTCAATTGTAATTACTCTCTGCAGTTGACATAAACAATCTACGACCAATATGCCAAAGCTTCAAAAAAGTAAAGCGAATGAGGTCGACAATGTGATTAGACTCTGCACCGATTTAAAAAATGATAAATTATATATATTTATGAGATTCCTTAAATCTGGTTAAATAAAATTAAATGTAAATTAAACTTCCAGAGTAATTCAATTGTAATTACTCTCTGCAGTTGACATTAACAATCAACGACCAATATGCCAAAGCTTCAAAAAAGTAAAGCGAATGAGGTCGACAATGTGATTAGACCCTGCACAAATTTAAAAAGTGAACAATTATATATATTTATGAGATTCCTTAAATCTGGTATAATGAAATTTTATGTAAATAAAACTTTCAGAGTAATTCAATTGTAATTACTCTCTGCAGTTGACATTAACAATCTACGACCAATATGCCAAAGCTTCAAAAAAGTAAAGCGAATGAGGTCGACAATGTGATTAGACTCTGCACCGATTTAAAAAATGATAAATTATATATATTTATGAGATTCCTTAAATCTGGTATAATGGAATTTTATGTAAATCAAACTTCCAGAGTAATTCAATTGTAATTACTCTCTGCAGTTGACATAACCAATCTACGACCAATATGCCAAAGCTTCATAAAAGTAAAGCGAATGAGGTCGACAACGTGAAAATACTCTGCACCGATTTAAAAAATGATAAATTATATATATTTATGGGATTTCTTAAATCTGGTATAATGGAATTTTATGTAAATCAAACTTCCAGAGTAATTCAATTGTAATTACTCTCTGCAGTTGACATTAACAATCTACGACCAATATGCCAAAGCTTCAAAAAAGTAAAGCGAATGAGGTCGACAATGTGATTAGACTCTGCACCGATTTAAAAAATGATAAATTATATATATTTATGAGATTCCTTAAATCTGGTATAATGAAATTTTATGTAAATCAAACTTCCAGAGTAATTCAATTGTAATTATTCTCTGCAGTTGACATAACCAATCTACGACCAATATGCCAAAGCTTCATAAAAGTAAAGCGAATGAGGTCGACAACGTGAAAATACTCTGCACCGATTTAAAAAATGATAAATTATATATATTTATGGGATTTCTTAAATCTGGTATAATGGAATTTTATGTAAATCAAACTTCCAGAGTAATTCAATTGTAATTACTCTCTGCAGTTGACATAAACAATCTACGACCAATATGTCAAAGCTTCAAAAAAGTAAAGCGAATGAGGTCGACAATGTGATTAGACTCTGCACCGATTTAAAAAATGATAAATTATATATATTTATGAGATTCCTTAAATCTGGTTAAATTGAATTAAATGTAAATCAAACTTCCAGAGTAATTCAATTGTAATTACTCTCTGCAGTTGACATTAACAATCTACGACCAATATGCCAAAGCTTCAAAAAAGTAAAGCGAATGAGGTCGACAATGTGATTAGACTATGAACCGATTTATAAAGTGATAAATTATATATATTTATAAGATTCTTTTAATCTGGTAAAATGAAATTTTATGTAAATCAAACTTCCAGAGTAATTCAATTGTAATTACTCTCTGCAGTTGACATTAACAATCTACGACCAATATGTCAAAGCTTCAAAAAAGTAAAGCGAATGAGGTCGACAATGTGATTAGACTCTGCATCGATTTAAAAAATGATAAATTAAATATATTTATGAGATTCCTTAAACCTGGTATAATGGAATTTTATGTAAATCAAACTTCCAGAGTAATTCAATTGTAATTATTCTCTGCAGTTGACATAACCAATCTACGACCAATATGCCAAAGCTACAAAAAAGTAAAGCGAATAAGGTCGACAATGTGATTAGACTCTGCACCGATTGAAAAAATGATAAATTATATATATTTATGAGATTCCTTTATTCTGGTTAAATTAAATTAAATGTAAATCAAACTTCCAAAATAATTCAATTGTAATTACTCTCTGCAGTTGAAATTAACAATCTACGACTAATATGCCAAAGCTTAAAAAAGGAAAGCGAATGAGATCGACAATGTGATTAGACTCTGCACCGATTTAAAAAATGATAAATTATATATATTTATGAGATTCCTTTAATCTGGTTAAATTGAATTAAATGTAAATCAAACTTCCAGAGTATTTCAATTGTAATTACTCTCTGCAGTTGACATTAACAATCTACGACCAATATGCCAAAGCTTCAAAAAAGTAAAGCGAATGAGGTCGACAATGTGATTAGACTCTGCACAAATTTAAAAAGTGAACAATTATATATATTTATGAGATTCCTTTATTCTGGTTAAATTAAATTAAATGTAAATCAAACGTCCAAAAAAATACAATTGAAATTACTCTCTGCAGTTGAAATTAACAATCTACGACTAATATGCCAAAGCTTAAAAAAGGAAAGCGAATGAGATCGACAATGTGATTAGACTCTGCACCGATTTATAAAATGTCAAATTATATATATTTATGAGATTCCTATAATTTGGTTAAATTGAATTAAATGTAAATCAAACTTCCAGAGTAATTCAATTGTAATTACTCACTGCAGTTAACATTAACAATCAACGACCAATATGCCAAAGCTTCAAAAAAGTAAAGCGAATGAGGTCGACAATGTGATTAGACTCTGCACCGATTTAAAAAATGATAAATTATATATATTTATGAGATTCCTTAAATCTGGTATAATGGAATTTTATGTAAATAAAACTTCCAGAGTAATTCAATTGTAATTACTCTCTGCAGTTGACATTAACAATCTACGACCAATATGCCAAAGCTTCAAAAAAGTAAAGCGAATGAGGTCGACAATGTGATTAGACTCTGCACCGATTTAAAAAATGATAAATTATATATATTTATGAGATTCCTATAATTTGGTTAAATTGAATTAAATGTAAATCAAACTTCCAGAGTAATTCAATTGTAATTACTCTCTGCAGTAGAAATTAAAAAATCTACGACCAATATGCCAAAGCTTAAAAAAGGAAAGCGAATGAGATCGACAATGTGATTAGACTCTGCACCGATTTAAAAAATGATAAATTATATATATTTATGAGATTCCTTAAATCTGGTTAAATAAAATTAAATGTAAATTAAACTTCCAGAGTAATTCAATTGTAATTACTCTCTGCAGTTGACATTAACAATCAACGACCAATATGCCAAAGCTTCAAAAAAGTAAAGCGAATGAGGTCGACAATGTGATTAGACCCTGCACAAATTTAAAAAGTGAACAATTATATATATTTATGAGATTCCTTAAATCTGGTATAATGAAATTTTATGTAAATAAAACTTTCAGAGTAATTCAATTGTAATTACTCTCTGCAGTTGACATTAACAATCTACGACCAATATGCCAAAGCTTCAAAAAAGTAAAGCGAATGAGGTCGACAGTGTGATCAGACTCTGCACCGATTTAAAAAATGATAAATTATATATATTTATGAGATTCCTTAAATCTGGTATAATGGAATTTTATGTAAATCAAACTTCCAGAGTAATTCAATTGTAATTACTCTCTGCAGTTGACATAAACAATCTACGACCAATATGCCAAAGCTTCAAAAAAGTAAAGCGAATGAGGTCGACAATGTGATTAGACTCTGCACAGATTTAAAAAATGATAAATTATATATTTTTATGACATTCCTTTAATCCGGATAAATTAAATTAAATGTAAATCAAACTTCCAGAGTAATTCAATTGTAATTACTCTCTGCAGTTGACATTAACAATCAACGACCAATATGCCAAAGCTTCAAAAAAGTAAAGCGAATGAGGTCGACAATGTGATTAGACTATGAACCGATTTATAAAGTGATAAATTATATATATTTATAAGATTCTTTTAATCTGGTAAAATGAAATTTTATGTAAATCAAACTTCCAGAGTAATTCAATTGTAATTACTCTCTGCAGTTGACATTAACAATCTACGACCAATATGACAAAGCTTCACAAAAGTAAAGCGAATGAGGTCGACAATGTGATTAGACTCTGCATCGATTTAAAAAATGATAAATTATATATATTTATGAAATTCCTTAAACCTGGTATAACGGAATTTTATGTAAATCAAACTTCCAGAGTAATTCAATTTTAATTATTCTCTGCAGTTGACATAACCAATCTACGACCAATATGCCAAAGCTTCATAAAAGTAAAGCGAATGAGGTCGACAACGTGAAAATACTCTGCACCGATTTAAAAAATGATAAATTATATATATTTATGGGATTTCTTAAATCTGGTATAATGGAATTTTATGTAAATCAAACTTCCAGAGTAATTCAATTGTAATTACTCTCTGCAGTTGACATTAACAATCTACGACCAATATGTTAAAGCTTCAAAAAAGTAAAGCGAATGAGATCGACAATGTGATTAGACTCTGCACCGATTTATAAAATGATAAATTATATATATTTATGAGATTCCTTTAATCTGGTTAAATTAAATAAAATGTAAATTAAACTTCCAGAGTAATTCAATTGTAATTACTCACTGCAGTTAACATTAACAATCAACGACCAATATGCCAAAGCTTCAAAAAAGTAAAGCGAATGAGGTCGACAATGTGATTAGACTCTGCACAAATTTAAAAAGTGATAAATTATATATATTTATGAGATTCCTTTAATCTGGTATAATGGAATTTTATGTAAATCAAACTTCCAGAGTAATTCAATTGTAATTACTCTCTGCAGTTGACATTAACAATCTACGACCAATATGCCAAAGCTTCAAAAAAGTAAAGCGAATGAGGTCGACAATGTGATTAGACTCTGCACAGATTTAAAAAATGATAAATTATATATATTTATGAGATTCCTTTAATCTGGTTAAATTGAATTAAATGTAAATCAAACTTCCAGAGTAATTCAATTGTAATTACTCTCTGCAGTTGACATTAAACAATCTACGACCAATATGCCAAAGCTTCAAAAAAGTAAAGCGAATGAGGTCGACAATGTGATTAGACTCTGCACCGATTTAAAAAATGATAAATTATATATATTTATGAGATTCCTTAAATCTGGTTAAATAAAATTAAATGTAAATTAAACTTCCAGAGTAATTCAATTGTAATTACTCTCTGCAGTTGACATTAACAATCAACGACCAATATGCCAAAGCTTCAAAAAAGTAAAGCGAATGAGGTCGACAATGTGATTAGACTCTGCACAAATTTAAAAAGTGAACAATTATATATATTTATGAGATTCCTTAAATCTGGTATAATGAAATTTTATGTAAATCAAACTTCCAGAGTAATTCAATTGTAATTACTCTCTGCAGTTGACATTAACAATCTACGACCAATATGCCAAAGCTTCAAAAAAGTAAAGCGAATGAGGTCGACAATGTGATTAGACTCTGCACCGATTTAAAAAATGATAAATTATATATATTTATGAGATTCCTTAAATCTGGTATAATGGAATTTTATGTAAATCAAACTACCAGAGTAATTCAATTGTAATTATTATCTGCAGTTGACATAACCAATCTACGACCAATATGCCAAAGCTTCATAAAAGTAAAGCGAATGAGGTCGACAACGTGAAAATACTCTGCACCGATTTAAAAAATGATAAATTATATATATTTATGGGATTTCTTAAATCTGGTATAATGGAATTTTATGTAAATCAAACTTCCAGAGTAATTCAATTGTAATTACTCTCTGCAGTTGACATTAACAATCTACGACCAATATGTTAAAGCTTCAAAAAAGTAAAGCGAATGAGGTTGACAATGTGATTAGAATCTGCACCGATTTAAAAAATGATAAATTATATATATTTATGAGATTCCTTAAATCTGGTATAATGAAATTTTATGTAAATCAAACTTCCAGAGTAATTCAATTGTAATTACTCTCTGCAGTTGACATTAACAATCTACGACCAATATGCCAAAGCTTCAAAAAAGTAAAGCGAATAAGGTCGACAATGTGATTAGACTCTGCACCGATTTAAAAAATGATAAATTATATATATTTATGAGATTCCTTAAATCTGGTATAATGGAATTTTATGTAAATCAAACTTGCAGAGTAATTCAACTGTAATTACTCTATCCAGTTGACAAAAACAATCAACGACCAATATGTCAAAGCTTCAAAAAAGTAAAGCGAATGAGGTCGACAATGTGATTAGACTCTGCATCGATTTAAAAAATGATAAATTATATATATTTATGAGATTCCTTTAATCTGGTTAAATTGAATTAAATGTAAATCAAACTTCCAGAGTAATTCAATTGTAATTACTCTCTGCAGTTGACATTAACAATCTACGACCAATATGCCAAAGCTTCAAAAAAGTAAAGCGAATGAGGTCGACAATGTGATTAGACTCTGCACCGATTTAAAAAATGATAAATTATATATATTTATGAGATTCCTTAAATCTGGTATAATGGAATTTTATGTAAATCAAACTTCCAGAGTAATTCAATTGTAATTACTCTCTGCAGTTGACATTAACAATCTACGACCAATATGCCAAAGCTTCAAAAAAGTAAAGCGAATGAGGTCGACAATGTGATTAGACTCTGCACCGATTTAAAAAATGATAAATTATATATATTTATGAGATTCCTTTAATCTGGTTAAATTAAATTAAATGTAAATCAAACTTCCAGAGTAATTCAATTGTAATTACTCTCTGCAGTTGACATTAACAATCTACGACCAATATGCCAAAGCTTCAAAAAAGTAAAGCGAATGAGGTCGACAATGTGATTAGACTCTGCACCGATTTAAAAAATGATAAATTATATATATTTATGAGATTCCTTTAATCTGGTTAAATTGAATTAAATGTAAATCAAACTTCCAGAGTAATTCAATTGTAATTACTCTCTGCAGTTGACATTAACAATCTACGACCAATATGCCAAAGCTTCAAAAAAGTAAAGCGAATGAGGTCGACAATGTGATTAGACTCTGCACCGATTTAAAAAATGATAAATTATATATATTTATGAGATTCCTTTAAATCTGGTATAATGGAATTTTATGTAAATCAAACTTCCAGAGTAATTCAATTGTAATTACTCTCTGCAGTTGACATTAACAATCTACGACCAATATGCCAAAGCTTCAAAAAAGTAAAGCGAATGAGGTCGACAATGTGATTAGACTCTGCACCGATTTAAAAAATGATAAATTATATATATTTATGAGATTCCTTTAATCTGGTTAAATTAAATTAAATGTAAATCAAACTTCCAGAGTAATTCAATTGTAATTACTCTCTGCAGTTGACATTAACAATCTACGACCAATATGCCAAAGCTTCAAAAAAGTAAAGCGAATGAGGTCGACAATGTGATTAGACTCTGCACCGATTTAAAAAATGATAAATTATATATATTTATGAGATTCCTATAATCTGGTTAAATTGAATTAAATGTAAATCAAACTTCCAGAGTAATTCAATTGTAATTACTCTCTGCAGTTGACATTAACAATCTACGACCAATATGCCAAAGCTTCAAAAAAGTAAAGCGAATAAGGTCGACAATGTGATTAGACTCTGCACCGATTTAATAAATGATAAATTATATATATTTATGAGAATCCTTAAATCTGGTATAATGGAAATTTATGTAAATCAAACTTCCAGAGTAATTCAATTGTAATTACTCTCTGCAGTTGGCTTTAACAATCTACGACCAATATGCCAAAGCTTCAAAAAAGTAAAGCGAATAAGGTCGACAATGTGATTAGACTCTGCACCGATTTAAAAAATGATAAATTATATATATTTATGAGATTCCTTTATTCTGGTTAAATTAAATTAAATGTAAATCAAACGTCCAAAAAAATACAATTGAAATTACTCTCTGCAGTTGAAATTAACAATCTACGACTAATATGCCAAAGCTTAAAAAAGGAAAGCGAATGAGATCGACAATGTGATTAGACTCTGCACCGATTTAATAAATGATAAATTATATATATTTATGAGAATCCTTAAATCTGGTATAATGGAAATTTATGTAAATCAAACTTCCAGAGTAATTCAATTGTAATTACTCTCTGCAGTTGACATTAACAATCTACGACCAATATGCCAAAGCTTCAAAAAAGTAAAGCGAATGAGGTCGACAATGTGATTAGACTCTGCACCGATTTAAAAAATGATAAATTATATATATTTATGAGAATCCTTAAATCTGGTATAATGGAAATTTTATGTAAATCAAACTTCCAGAGTAATTCAATTGTAATTACTCTCTGCAGTTGACATTAACAATCTCGACCAATATGCCAAAGCTTCAAAAAAGTAAAGCGAATGAGGTTGAAAATGTAGTAAGCCACACTAGCAAGATATATTAATTATTATATTTTCCGACATTATTAATTTTAATAAATTATTATTTTACCGACAACAATTTCTCTGTGCCCAAATGAATTATTAAAAAATTCTAAATGAATTATAAGTTGTAAATGAATTAAAAGTAATTAATATTATATCAACAAAATTATCATTATTAAATATTAATGTAAAAATTTGTGAATTCAATCTTTGTTAGTTTTGCATTTTTATGTTTGTATCTTAAAATACTTGAAAATATCATTAATTTTAAATTACGAAATCATCTTACTTTGCCATCGATCGGGTCTCCAAGAGCATCAACAATACGTCCTAAAAGTTCTTCTCCAACAGGGACGTCTACTATGGATCCAGTTCTTTTAACGAGATCCCCTTCTTTTATAAATTTATCATTTCCGAATACAACCACCCCAACATTATCAGCTTCTAAATTAAGCGCCATTCCCTAAAAGACAAAAATAAAAACTTTTACGCTAAAAACATTTCTGGCATTTCTTTAAGCGATAAAATTACTTTCACTTCAGGTTATAAAAATATTATGTCAACTTAATTAGGAAATTACTTTCCTAATTTGGCGTTAACAGAACATTTTCAGTATATAGATTTAGTTAGCAATCACAAATCGGCAAAAACTAATAATTTTGAAATTAAATTTATTTATTTAAAATTTCTGCTAATTCCTAAGATACACTTTAGTAATCTTATAATCTTCCATTTAAATTTATTTAAAAACGTATAAAAATATAAACAAACTTTAACGAAATTTTGTCTGTTTAACTTGTAACTGTCTATTATACAACTTAGCCTATCATAGTCGTTAATTAATTTTTGATTTATTGAACATATGATATCTTTAGAAAAACTTCTTATATTTACATAAAGATCTTTTAGCGTATTATCTCTTAAAAGTTGTTTCAATATATCTTTGCACAAGTAAAGCGATTTAAAAATTAAAGCGATTTAGACATATTTAAAATTTATTTATGAGATTCCTTAAATTATCAATACACCATATTGTTAACAAATCAATAATTTTAAAAATTATTTTATTTTAATTATTAAAATTATATATAATTTAATGTATAAAAAATATTTAATTTATTCTTATTTTATTCCAGGCAGTCAAATATTTATTACTCTATCAAATATTTACGACTTCGTAAATATAGAAAATTGCATAATTTAGATTTCTTTTTAAAAATCAAAAACCAATTTTCATAACTTCTAAAATTATTTATTAGCAATTAATCTGTTTATAATGTTATTTTTTAATTTAAGTTAATTGCTTAGAATCTCGATTTACAATTAATTTGTAAATTTATATCAATAGCTTAGCATACATCTTAAAAAATATAAATTTACAATTTTCAATAATCGTTCATGCTAATATGAACGATTATTGGATAATCTCATTGACTAAATACCGAGAACAGTTAGATAAACAACAAATGGTGATTTTCAAATCTTTATTCTAATATCAACCCGAATTATCCTAAAATCTGACAACTGCAATGATATATTGCATGCGTGCAGTTGCCCTATTCTTAGAAGAGTTTCACTAAGCCAGATCAATCGGTTAAAGAGATGATAACGAATATAATATGCACGAACAAGGTGACTTGTCGCTATCCTCAGCTAATCGATGCCCATCGTCTTGAAAATTGCTATTTTGACAAATTTGAAAGTAAACCTTTAGTATGCTATGGTAATCTTTATCTTTTTATCCAGTGGCCCAGTCGCAATGAATTTAGAAATATCTCAGATAAAAAACAGTTTTTAATGACTTTTACATAATGAAGTATATAGACAAGTGCTAGTTACAAGCGAAGTAATATTAATATAATTATATTTTATATAATAAAGTATATATTGATGTGTTTTATTTATTTGCTTAATTCAAAAACGAATTCGTTAGATTCTTAGTATTATCTCACTTCAGCACTGTTTTAGAGAGCGTCTGTCAACTAAATGTCTGCAACGCACTTCAGTGTTCTATACGATAACGAATGTGTTAATATTTTGTCTGTATTTTGGTGTCTAATACAAAATCGAATTTAACTGCCTGATATTATAATTTAAGAAAATTAGATTAATCGAACATTGAAACCCAAATTCTGTTATAACCGAATTATAACTACAGACTAGTTGCTTTAAAATACTCTAAAAATTCATAAAATGAACTCGTTATACTACATCACACATAGTATACTACATGGTCTTTGATACACAGTACACGTACACTAGATAATCGTTTGAGCTGAATACTTTATGGTGTAGTAAAGTGTTTCAAACATGTCGAATCGATTTATGGTATAAATTTGTCGTATAGCACACACCTGATTATGATATTATTTGATAATTCTCCTCACTTTTTAATGATACATAAACTGAATTTTAAATTTCGCACGATCAATTTTGCCGAACAAATAAAACGAACAAATGAAGCGAATAAATGAAACGAACAAATGAAACGAACAAACCAACAAACGAACAGTCGAACAAATGAAACGATTTTGTGATAGATGAATTATTTTAATTAAACGGCATTGAACGAAACCGAGTGGATCCAAAAAGTTTAATTGACTGCTATAAAGATAAACCGTTTCGCAATCTCGAAAACGATTTGTTCTATATAAAATAACCAACAACTAATTATGTTTTATTTCAATAAACTTAAGTCATTTAAATACCGTTGCTGTTATATTTCTTCAATTAATTAATTTTAGAAATTTTAGAAATTCTAAGAAATACGTTTCGATAATGTTGTTTATTTCAACGCTAGTGTGTAATCTGTTTAATAAAAACTGTGTTTCCAATTATTTTATTATAAATAATTATTATTTTAAAATACAAACAGTTAATTCGGTTCATATCGTATCATTAATATTCTCGTTTGAAAAATATAAAAAGCAAAAATAAAGCAGTTCATATCTTCTCATTGTAACATCTCATTTGAATGTGTGAATCTGAAGCTGCTAATAATGAAAATTAGCTCTAGGGAGTTTTTCTCTTATTGGCTCCTCCTTCTGCTGTTGTTCAAATAATTTTTACGAATTATAAAATTAAATATTCGGCTGCATTTTACAAATTTTACTAAATATTTGACCTCATTTACAATAGCGTTAAATGAGGAGCCTGGCTCAGATGAAGACGACTGCATCCCAAATACATTCCTAAGACTTACTTGCCTTAACTCCTGACGAGAATTCCACCATTTCTTCTGCCTGAATATTGTGAAGACCATATACCCTGGATATACCATCACCGATGGACAGAACATGTCCTGTTTCAGATAGATCTTGTTTTGGGGAGATTCCAAGAATCTTTGCTTCCAAAGCAGCCGATAATTCCGGTGTAGCAGCTATTTTTTAAATTAATTTAAAATTACAATGACTTGTTTTCTTACCAGTAGCTAATCCACGCATGTTGAACTTGTAGTAAGAAAACCCATTGCCTGCAAATAAACTTTTACTCGTCTAATTTTTAAAATTTATTGAATTTAGATAAATCAAGTACATGCAGATTTTTTACCTGATATACAAGACATCGATAATTAACAAGGGCCACGCGTCCCCCTATAGAAGAAAATAGACCTCTCTGCAGACACTGAACAGCTCTTAGTACCATGTTGTTCGCAACTATGGTTTTTATCTATATACAGCAGTAATATAAGGTATCCCAGATGACTGTGGACATTAATCCGTATTGAAAGTATTGACATTAAATGTCACGTTTTTAACAATACAGAAGAATTCACATTAAAAAAAACAAAAATTACTTGACAGACAGTGGAAAATTCCTGTTAAGAAAATATCCACTTAATGTTCAATTGATTTTATATGCAACTAACTTCAATTAAAATAACATGAATTAACAATTTATATTAAAAGTTATAATTTTACGATACAATATTACGCATAATATTTCGGTATAATATTACAATAAGATAACGCATAATATTACGTTACAATATTATATTATAATATTACGGTACAATATTATGTTATATTTTACGGTACAAATAATATTTTGATATTATATTACGAATAATATTAAATTATTACGGTGCAATATTACTTATAATAGTTGAGTCCAATATTTTGGAACAATGTCACGGAACATTGTTACGAATTTTATAAATTTATAACATTTCAATACAATATCACTGTATAATATTTATAATATATTGGTACAAAATATACTCTGCTATGCGGGGACATAGCAGAGTCTTGTATAAATTTGGATTTGGCAGATTACCAAAAGTGTATAGACTCTCGAGGAGAGGAATTAACATGTGAAATTCGTTGCAGCCCCCAGTTTGAGAACGTTTAAATCACGATGCTACAAATGGATACGTGAACAATGCCGCCATTCAACACTACCACTGGAATATCCTAATTAGCTACGTTGACTGACTATTTGCTTTTTTGGACTCTGCATGAATAGCCTTTTGGCTTTGGTATGTATTGGAATAATAATAGCATATAAACGTGAATTAATGCATAATAATGTTTTTCAAAATACAAGTTCTTTGCTTTATTCTATAAGGTATTCTATTATAAACTAGAATATAATATAATATATTATTATAATATATCGGTACAAAACCATATATTATATTATATATAATATAATATGAGGTATTCTATTATAGAATTCGAGCTGGTGGTTATATGATGGATAACAATATATAACGACAAAAGTGATGGGTTCATAATTAATTATGTGAGAGTAACGAATATTATAAGTCCAATATTTTGGAACAATGTCACGGAACATTGTTACGAATTTTATGAATTTATAACATTTCAATACAATATCACTGTATAATATTTATAATATATTGGTACAAAACCATATACGATATATCAAATATAATAGTTATAATACTACGTTACAATACATAGATATTTAATATCTGCAATTAAGCGAAATATTGAAAATATTATGGTGTCCATAGAATATGCAAAATCTACCATAATTCACGTTGTCAAGCCTTGTTTTATTTGTGAACAATAATTTTCTTTTTCTATTACTCCTGATGTTTAAACGCCCTGAACAATAGATATTTAATATCTACAATTAAGCGGAATATTGAAATTATTAGATATTATATTAAAAAATATTACAAGGCGAGGAAACAGGAATATTTATTTGATTACAAAAATCCAATATTTCGACGGCACTAGGGCACGTCATCTTCAGGGTTGTAAGAACTTATGATGACCAAGACTATTTTTAACTTATTAAAATAGTTAATCTTTTTAGCGTGCCAGAGTGAATTCATTGAGATCGATGACCAGTTTTCATTGCGCATAATTTCAAGTCATTCCTTGCCAAGCATGGTGGTCTAACTCTCAGTCATTCTAATCCGTACAATTCGACCGAGAATTCTCAGATCTAACGAGCTAACGGAACTATACGACGATCCATCAAATACATCGAATAAATTCTAACAAATCAGTTTACGATAATGTAAAATATAACAATATAAGAAATAACGAATATATTAACAATGTAAATAAGAATAAAGTTGGATAACGTCAAGAGCAACGAATTAACGCATCATCTCGACGATAACAAATATTCATATTTTAAGTCGATAACATACACGGTCAATCGTTCATGATCGAAAACGTAGAATTTAGATTTGTACCTGTAAGATTTTCACTCTGGTGAGTTAAATAGCCTGTTTATATACTCATTCTATGATGCCAAATTTTCCAGTTATTCTATGCATTTTAAAAGCTTATATGCCAACCACATTACAGTCTGATTTTACTTTAACAGATTAGCTGAAATTGATATTTATTATTAGCTACTCTATAGGAAAATATCTAAAAGGGAATAATTTTAAGAGTAACGACAACCATCCACAGTTACCATAACGTTTATATTTAGAAATTGTCGCAAATATAAGGTTAAATTACATTTTATAACATCTACATGATAAGGTACATGTGTATAGTGAAGAAGAAACGCATTAAGAATAGAAACATGAATACGCGTAAACTATTTTTAGTAAAATAGGTTATGTGATCAGATCACCTAACCGAGGATACATATTTTGTATTATAAATAATATCGATTATTATTGAGAACTCTTAATTGCGCGGGCACAGTAGGAATATACTCACCCGAAACACTCGGACTGGATTGCTTATCTGGATTGCAATCGCAGAATTTTATTTTTGATGCACACTTAAAAAATTCTTGATTAATTCCTGCTTACAAAAAACTATGGAAATGAAATGCAACAAAATGACGAAGGTAAGTCCATTTTTATCTTTTAATCAAAAACATGAGGGGGAGCTTCCCCCAGTTCCCAAATGGCAGAATTAAGTCATTATAGAGATGCTCGCTCCATTGGATAGAAGCAACGTATTTAACACTATCCTAAGACATTTCGCCGTGCAATACAAAAATCGTATTTTGTTCAATTCATTCAAGTTTTACGTAACGGAGGTTAAAGTGTCCTCCTGCACAGCCGATCTAGCCTAGGCTTACATAAAAAAACTTTAACATTAACCAATTTGATAAAGGTGAGATAATATTCAAACCGATTAAGGCCTCCATTAAGATCAACAATATCCCGCATTCCTATCTAGTGAGGACATTACCTCTTTGGAAAAGGATTTTAATATTTCTAATATACGATTCGTAAACGGAAAAAATGGTCAACCTATAATCGTCACATTCTGTAATGACTCAGTATTCAATGCGGCGCGCCTGGAAAACTCAAAGTTTAATCCCTTTATGGGATATAATCTAATATTCACGACAATCGACTCTGATTCGATGACTTATCTACACCGCAATTCCTGTCACAGTTGGTGGGGGCACTGGGCAAACGGCTGTGACAGTCCTCATACTTGTGGAAGTGTGTGGTTCGTCTGAGAAGCACGAGGGAAAGTGTCAGCTTAGAGCACAATGCTCTAACTGCAATAGTGACCACCCTGCGTGGTCACGCAAGTGCACATTCTTTAAAGACTCTCAGCAGAGGAATAGGTTAAAAAATGGAATTCACAAATGTTTTGAAAAAGGCAGTGAGACGTAAAACATAGAGACTAGTCCGTTTTATAAAACGAATGATGTGGATATAAAGTATGTGGACGAAAGAGTGCAAGCCGCAATGACAAATGTGGAAAACATAATCAGAGAGAATATTAGCATCATGCTACAAGCCATCAACTCACCTCCTACTGTCAAGCCAAACAATAAAAGAAAATCCTCAACGAGAACTGGACCTATACAATATGTAGCGGCAAAGAAATTTGCGAGAATTTGGGATCTGGCTGATTTCGTCAATTTTTAGGGAAATGAAGATATACCCGGTGAGCAAGTGTCTCGCCCTAGTCGGACTGGAAGTGATAAGGACAACTTTCTCACTCCTGGTTCCAACTAAGAGGAGGCATCTTACTCCAGCTAAATCAAAACAATGCAAAGTAATCAATAGCCTTTTTCACTGAATATCCTTCAGTGAAATTCGGGAGGTGCTGCTGCCCTTAGCCTTCCATCTGGTAGATATGCAGATGTTATAGTACTTCGGAAGACGCGGTCTATCCGTGTCCCCAGGACATTACTCGATTTATCCCTAAGCATATTTACACACACTTTACTCCTTATATAACCCCCTCACTGATCTTCATCTCAACGTCTTTTAACCCTAGTAAGTTCCATAAGATCATCCCTCTTACTAATCTATTCTTGTCCAGTCTTGTCTTGTTTGGCTATATCACTTTGTAAGAACGGTAAACGTATCAGCATAGTCAATATCTATAGTAGACCAGGTCGGGCCTAAAACAGACCACCTCTCATGGCCTAATTCGTTGGCGGATAAAGGAAGATACGTTGCTTAGAAGAAGGTTTTTCTTTGATCACATCAGAGTGTCTTTCTTTATAACAGCAATTTAAACTCTACTCCATTATTGGTAATGAAAGTTTAACCGAATTTAATAACTACCTCTCATCGCAAGCAACCGCGTTGCTTTCGACTACCTATAAAGGTCGCATATACAATCTCACTCCGACAAAACTCCAGGTCCTGGCTAAAATGCTATACCTTACCAATCTTTCTGTTTCTGCCAGACAGGCCCTCTTTAATGAATACTGTAGCTCCAGATACAGGTTCCAGTTGAGCAAGAATAAGGCGAGCCTTGCTCACCTTAACCCTTCTCAGTCTTCCTTTTGGAAGATATTCAAGAAAGATAAATTGGTTTGCTGGAGGGACAGGGCTGTGGGTTTGATTGGGTGCATTAGCCTCGACAGAGTATTGGAAGAGTTACTATCCCTACACAACTATGGAGCCACTCAATCTCCCCAATCAATCTCGTTTTAAGGTGACTTAAGGAGCGGGGACTTATCTGTTACAGATATCCTTAACTCCTGAGGTCCACTTCCGGGCTTCACTATCTTTTCGAGTCTGTCAGCGTCTGACAGCCTATCAAAGAAGAGAAGTGGCCGTCGCAATGCTTTTAGCTTCTCCATCCGATGTAGTCGTCATCAATATTAGTCGTAGAATTTTTTTACCCAAACGTAATCTGGTATCATGTCCTAAAGACCTGCGGCCCATTTCGATTCAAAATTCCATTATCTCAATCTTCAAAAAAGCGCACGCGCGTAGAATCCGCGATCATCTAAGTAGGCGAAACTTAATACCACCAAGTTTCCATGGGTTCGTTTAAGGTCGCTCGGTCCATTCAGCGGTAGGTGAAGTGGATCAGTTTTGTCAGGAGAATAGTTATCAACTTGCTGTGGCTTTTTTCCTTGACTTTTCTGCTGTATTTGGCCGCATCTAAATTCCCTTTCTTATCTCTTATCTCAGGTCTCTTGGGTTGCCCGCGAGAATTGTTTACATGGTGGAGATACTGCTGTACACCAAGCGAATCTTTTATGAAGACGACCCTGATGCGCGTCAGTTATACCCTATTACGGGTGTGCCTCAAGGCTGCCCTCTTTCTCCTATCTTATTTCTCCTTGCCTCTCTTGAACTTTTTAAAATATTTAAACGTGATCAACATCTAGTGGTATACGCTGATGATACCACAGCCCTGTTCTCTGGATGCAGGTGCAAAGACGTAGTCTCGGACATCAGCCGAATCTTTTAGGATTAAAATACCAGTTAATCCGGTCCAATCTTATTTTAAACTCTGCCAAATCGCAGGTGGTAGTCTTCTATGGCACCCCTGCAACAAAGCACAAACTTAAGAGATTAGCAATATCTGCCCTCTCTTCCATTTTGACTAATCAACCACTTCCTACCAGCACGAGTCGTGTAAAATACCTGGGGTTCACCATTACGGTGAACTGGTCGGTAAAAGATGACCTGGATGAACTTAAACGTATCTTAAAGAGAGTTATGTGGGCCCTGAAACGGACCCAGCATCTGTCATTGAAAACGAAAAAACCAGGTGCGCCTCTGGGGTACTTGGGCTATCTTGGGATTATCTTCTTTTCTAGACGACGTCCCCCAGAGCAAAGGCTAAGATTTCTCAAGCTCTTCGTCTCTCGTTTACCCAGCATAGTCCACTTCTATGGGACTCTACAGGGGGTGAAATACTCCCGAGTGGTTTAGTCGGAGGGCGGCGTTTTGGATTGGCTGGAGGGCTCAGATCCCCGGACCTGAGGCCAAAAATTAGAAGACTTTAAACAGAATGAAGATAGAAGAATACTCAGACATGTTATGTTTTTTCTTTATCTCTAACTGACAACATTTTTATTATCCACATGTATTATTGTTTTTAAGAAAATCTTTATTTATTAGAGTGGAGTTGATCAAATCTTTATTTGACACGCATTAGCGTGGCAAATGCGTGTCAGCTGTACGCTTACAAGTCCACCTAGTAACAAAAACAGCAAACGTCAAGCATTTAAATTAGTTAAATTGTTTAAATGGGATCGGATTTGGCGTTTGAAGCACATCAGGGAAGTTGATTGGAGTTGGATCCACGATATAGGAGCAGCAACCAGGAAGAAGCGGAATCCAAAGGAGGTAGAGTATTTTGGGACATGTAAAATAAGGGAATTACAGGAACGCAAGGAACAGTAAACAGGACGAGAATTATGAAGAAAAGGAAGTTGAGAAATGAAGGGGTATAAAAAGTTACAAGACGGAAAGCAACGAGAAGACGAATTTGAACACGAAAATAAATTGTAGGCAAATCGAGAGAAGCAAGATGGTAGGATGTATGATCAAAACGACGAAGACGGGGGAGAATTCGGACGGCTGCGTTGACGATGCGTTGTAGGGTAAGAAGAGTGGATTCAGGTGAGTTGGAAAATACACTAAGACAGTAATCAAGTTTTGAGACAAAAAAAACATCTTGATCAGTTTTGGTACTTTTGTAGACAGACTTTTAAATTGCCTATGATGGAAAACCGTTTTTATCTAATAGAATTCTAATTATCTTATTATTTGCTTCAAGCTCTTAAAAAATCAAATCAGCTAACTGAGTCTATGTATTTAATATAATTATAAAATAGACAAAACATAATAATGCTAAATTATTATCTCAAATAGGTCTAATATCTCAAATCTCAAAGGGTCTAATATTCGACTGCTGAAAGATCTTGATGTATCAGAACGAAAAAAATTATCGAAGGTTAAAGAGGAACTAGCATCTCGTGTTGCTAAAGGAGAAACAAATCTCTATGTGAAAAATTTTCAGATTGTGAAGCGACGCACCCGGCTGAGTTGGAGCCCACTAGTCATGTCGCCTCGCGTGCATTCTGTAATCGAAACGGGCTCGTCTACTCTGCCTATCAGAGTCTAAATGGTTTAGCGTCCGGGTTATTAGGATGTGTAAGGGGTGATAGGAATACTCCCAGAGGTATGTTGGGGCATTGTGAAATACTCCATTGTAATGTTCGCAGTCTTATATCGAAGATAGATGAACTGAGATATAGAGTTCAGTTAATTCGTCCTAAATTACTTGCTATCACAGAATCATGGCTATATGGTGATATTGTTGATAATGAAGTCTCCATCCCTGGTTATCTGGTTTTCCGCAGTGATCGTAAAAGTGGAAGAGGTGGAGGTGTTATTCTTTATGTGAGCAACGATGTGAAAGTAACTATTCTTAGCACTTCTTCTGATAAAGTCGAAAGTTTGTGGTGTCGGGTAAAATTCATGCATACCGCTCCGCTTGTTCTGGGGGTAGTATATCGTTCACCCTTGGCCGCCACAGATAAACTGATTGGGGAAGTAGAACTTTATTCTAAAGGTACCTCCAATGTTTTAATACTTGGTGACTTGAATATGCCTTCGGTTGATTGGAATTCGTATACGGCTTTTCCTACTTGTGACCATGCTTCCTATGACCTTCTGGAGTGTATCATCTATTGTGGTTTAACTCAGCATGTCCAAAATTACACTCGTTTTGCTAGTGACAGTAGATCTCTATTAGATGTATGTTTATCTTCGAACAGTGAGATTATTAACGCTATCCGTTATGATGCCCCGATCGGTATGTCTGATCATTGCGTAGTGATCGTTAGGTTAAGGTTTCAAGAAGAAACTCGAGGTCCGCGTGAAAATCAAGTGGTTAATGCTTTCAAAACCAACACAAATGCGATTCAGTCAATACTTTCAACAGCTTCCTGGCCAGATCCCGCTGTTGTTGGAGTACACAGCGCGTGGAATTACTTTCATATAACCTTAGAGTCGCTGCTTATTTTATTCTCTCCACTTGGAGGCAGAACTCGTCGAAAAGATTCTCTCTGGTTCGATTCTGAGTTACGTTCAACATTGAGGACTCGTAATTTGATCTTCAATCGCTACAAAGTTGGGGAGTGTAGTTATGATGTTTTTAAACAGGCAAGAAATTTATTCAATTTATTGAAGAGGAATAAGCGGTGTGCATTTGAGAATGCATTAGCTAACCAGTGTAAATACGATTTAAAGGTCCTTTTTCAGTACCTATCAAGTAGGGTATATGTTGATTCTTCGATTTGTCACTACTTCTATGACATTTCTGCGAATGACCTAGCTGAAGAGTTTGCGGCACACTATTGCACTTCAGTAGAGCCCGCAAATGAACATGAAACTTTTTGTATGGAATCTAGTGTGCTGAACACTTACTCTGACACGTGTCTTGAGTTGGACCTTGACAATTTGATAACGCCAGCTAAAGTCTATTCCGAATTACGCCGTCTAAAAGCAAATAATTCAAGAGGTTGTGACTTACTACCTTCTGTTTATCTGCGCAGATTAGCAGGCTCAATTTGCGTTCCTCTCTGTGCAATTTTTCGCCAGTCAATCTTAGAAAGATATCTTCCTAATGTGTGGAAGCAGTCAATTGTTCTTCCCTACTTAAAGAAGGGAGATCGCTCTTCCGTCGAGAATTATAGGCCGGTGAGCATTACCTGCATTTGCTGTAGAGTGTTGGAGAGGTTTGTGCATCGCTACATGGTTGAGTTTTTTCGTGTAGGAAAAATTTTAGTCCCTAATCAGCACGGATTTCGGGAGGGTTATTCAACTGTTTCAAATTTGCTTGATGCTCATCTTGATTGGACAGCGAATAAGACACATTATACCGATACAGACATTATATTCTTCGACTTTTCTAAAGCTTTTGATAGAGTAGATCATGGTATACTCCTTCAGAAACTTGTCAATACTGGACTCCCAAACATAATAGTTGATTGGATTCGAGAATTTCTTCGTGATCTTTGCTTTCGAGTACTTGTCGATTGGTCATTGCTGTGTCTAGAGAATGTCATATTGGAGTACCTCAAGGTTCAGTTTCGGGTCCGCTTTTATTCAGCATTTATGTTAACGATTTGCCTGGGTGCATTCGCTCTCGATCATGTTTGTATGCAGATGACTTAAAAATATGGCGGCCCATTCATTCATGTGAGGATGTTGATAATTTGCAAACTGACATAGATAATGTGAAGTTGTGGGCGGCGTCTAACAAGCTTGTGATAAATGTTTAGAAATGCAAACACATGCGTATTATTAGTAATGCTCGCAAGCAACGAACATCAGCGTGTTACACATATAAGGGCTGTATTGTGGAAAGTTTCGATAGTTACAAAGATTTAGGAGTATGGGTTACCTCTAATTTATTAACTAAAAAGCACACTGATCAAGCTTGTGCCAACTCCAATAAAATGATAGGTATGATTCGACGCGCGTTTGTTCGCGTTAATCCGACTGCTCTTCGGCCTCTGATTTTAGCACATGTATTGAGTAGACTTTTATATGCAGCTCCGGTTGTATACCCACGTACTGTGCATGAACATAAGAAATCAGAGAGGGTACTTCGCAGGGCAACAAAGCTAGCACCAACGTTGGCGTCGCTGCCTTATGAAGACAGACTTAGATCATTAGGACTTGAGACAGTCACATGGACCCGTCGGTACATGGATATGTGCCTTGTTTGGCATTTATTCCAACGTCCTCATCACCCTCTTCGGAGGGTTCAACTACGTGGTTCAAATGTTCTTCGCGGTCATTATTTAACCATTCGAAGAAACAGAGTACAGAAATTGGGCGCGATGCAATTTGACAGAAGAATTGTTGAGCTTTGGAACAACCTTGATGCAGACACCGTTGGATGCAGTTCACTTAATACTTTTAAAAGAAGACTACGAATGGATCAAGCAATGTTTCGTGTTGCATTTCCTTATTTTAATAACTAATTAATTTATTTACGAACTTATTGTGAGTCAGCTATTTGAGCTAATGCTCGTATGTTGTTGAATGTATAATAATAAATCAAAATTAAATAATAAAATTATTAATTGTTTTTAGATTTTCTATAATTTAAATCAAGTTAAAATAAAAATTGAAATTTAAAATAAACGTCATTTTTATGAATTGACTAATAAATAAGACTTTGTATCAGAATAAGAATTAGAGGTCATCAGGTGGAACTGCTATGGTATCAGGTTTCGGTCTCTAACTCAAATTGTATAATAATTCAGAGTTGCATAAGAAATTGTATATGAAAATATGTCAACAGCTGAGATAAACCTATTTAACTAAGGTCTTTATAATTTAAATCAAGCTAAAATAAAAAATTGAAATTTAAAATAAAAGTCATTTTTTTGAATTGACTAACATACATTTACTTAACATACATTCCAGATTATTCCTGTCAGTTCCAGATTATTCCTGCCAGTTCCGGATTATTCCTGTCACTTTCAGAATATTCCTGTCAGTTCCAGATTATGTCTGTCAGTTCCCGATTATTCCTGTCAGTTCCAGATTATTCCTGTCAGTTCCAGATTATTCCTGTCAGTTCCAGATTATTCCTGTCAGTTCCAGATTATTCCTGTCAGTTCCGCTTGCTACGCTCGCGGATTGAGCTCAATCTCTTGATAAAAAGTCATGCCAAGAAAAACGCGATCTCAGATCCCTGTTCCTGATCAAGCATCTTCCACATCGGAATGCAATGATGGTTATACAAGTTTTGAAGTTGGATGCGATTCCGAAGATTGTGATGTATGAACACTTATTCGTGTTAAAATATCCGACTGCTCGGTGTATAAACGTAAACAAATCACATGCGGTTTTTGTACATCAGTACGACTACTGCACTTATCCTGCTCATCTACTTCTGTATCACACACGACCATTCAGACCAATACTGTTTTAGATGTTTCCCTCGCATCAACATTTAACTTCGCATCTTATAATCCCATTATTGAAAATACTCTCTCACACTCCTGGTTCAACTACGAACCAAACTTCCATTCATCGTCCTCATTCTAACAATGCTAACAGTAAAGCTTTTTATCTCTTACCTTATCTTTTCTATTCCTCCCCGAATCTAAATAAATCTCAAACTTCTTTATTATCATCATGTACTCCCTACTCTACCTCCCCCGTATCACTTCTCGATAATTTACATCATTCCGTAAAAATCATATCCAGTAACATCTCCGATTAACCGATTCAACATTCCACTCATGTTACACATGCTCCAACCTATCTTAATTCTCCTTACTCTACCTCCCACGTATTACTTTCCAATAATCTACATCCTTCCGTCAAGATCATTTCCAGTAACATCTCCGATCAACTGATTCAACACTCCACTCCGGTCACACATGCCCCAACCTATCTTAATTATCCTTACTCTACATCACACGCATCACTTTAAAATAATTTACATATTCCTTCAAAATCATCTCCAGTCACATCTCTGATCAACCGATTCAACACCCACTCCTGTCACACTTGCTCCAACCAATCTTAATTCTCTATCAAGCACCCATGTTATTTCTACTTCTATCTGATCATCTGCCTCAACTCCTACCAGCACTGTCCATCCACCACTTCCACGAAATCGTTTTCCTTCGCGCGATCGCTATATTTATATATCAAACTTAAAGCTTTCCGAATATGCTTTTCCACAAACTCGCTTCGATGATGATGTATCTGCTTTCAGGTCTATCATAGCAACCTCTTGAAATTGTGATTGTGCACCGTCCAGGCTCAGCTGCCATCTCACGTATGTTCTTTAGCGAGCTTGCAGATCTTCTTTCTCACTGTTCATTGTCTTATACTCCTTCATTTGTTCTCGGTGACTTTAACATTCGTCTTGATCGCCCGGCTGACTCTGACTCTATCACTTTAACTAATCTTTTTTCTGATTTTCAACTATAAATTACTTTTAACAAGCCCAACTCATATTCTCAGCGGTGCTCTCGACATCATTGCTGTTCCTAACTGCGTCAATGACTATACATCCTTGTCAATTACTGATCCTGGTTTATCCGATCATTTCCTTGTTACTTTTACTCCTACTCGTACCCATTCCTCTCCGCCTCCACCATTATCCACATCAAGTCAACCATGGAAACTTCTCGATATCCCTATTCTCTGCACAGCCTTACTCAATTCTTCACTTTTTTCCACTTCCTCTTAACTATCTCTCTCCCGATAATCTCTGTATTCTGTTTGATTCTGAACTTACGTCGATCCTCAATAACATTCTGCCTAATCGACTCCGACGTTTACAGCGCTTGCGCCATTCTCCCTGGTTCGATTCTGACTGTAGTCTTTCTAAGTGTCGACGATGTCACTCTTTTCGTGTGTATAATCGCTTTCTTAAACGTTCTCCCAACTCACTCCCTCCAAATCTCCGTGATTCCTACTTTTCTCTACGCCGTTCACATATTATTCTTATACGTACTAAACGTACTATCTTTTGGCGAAATCAACTCGAGTCATCTTCCAACTCTAAATATCATTGGAAAATCTTAAACTCAATTCTTTCAAGATCATCTACCCCTTGTAAAATAAATCCTAATGAATTTTCTTCTTATCTACAAACTAAGCTATCTGATTTACTTTCCCTACTACCCATAGCCCTCTTGTACCATCTCTTCTCTTTAAATACTTACCTCCAGAACTATTCCACCTTCTTCACGTTTCGTCTGATGAAGTTTCTTCGGTTCTGCTGTCATTACCTAATAAAACCTCTCCTTATGACCCAATTCTCACTCACTTGCTTAAAAATATCTGATCATCTATCTCACCCTTCCTAAGCACATTGTTCAACTCGTCCATCCGTAGCCGTACATTTCCTTCCATCTGGAAATGCGCCACTGTTCGTCCTCTCATCAAAAAGCAATCTCTCGACTCCTCACTATCATCTTCGCACCGTCCTATCTCACTTCTCCCAACCCTCTCTAAACTCCTTGAGCGTCTCGTTCTTAAGCAAGTTAATAATATATCTTTTCCTCCAACTTATTTCCTCCCTTCCAAGCCGCTTTTCGCTGTAATTACACTACCGAAATTGTGTCTTAACGTTTATAACGACTTACTAATATCGCGCGATCATAAATTATGTAGTGTCATAGTTTCTCTTGATCTCTCATCTGCTTTTGACATCGTCGATCACTCGATTTTTCTCCATCGCCTTCGTCGTGATTATGGCTTCTCTTTACCCACTGTATCATGGTTTTCTTCATATCTATCAAACCGTACATTTCGCGTCTATTCTAACTCTTCTCCCTTCCATCCTTCGTCCATCCCGTTCGGTGTTCCACAATGCTCCGTATTAGGCCCTATGCTTTTCTCTCTTCTTCTCGGTGATTTGTCTTCAATTTCTAATTCATTTAACTTCCATGTTATGCAATATGCTGATGACATTCACATCTATGCTCATGCACCTGTTTATCGTATTCACGATCTTGGTGTTTCTACTTCCGACTGTCTTGTCTCAATTTTCCATTATCTTTATTCCCTTCGCCTTTCTCTGAATCCTGATAAATCCAAAATTATGTGGATTCTACCTCGACGCCTTGGCTTAGAACCTCCCTACGTATCATTAAATTTTACAATTCTTCTATCGTTGATAATCTCGTTTTCCTAGGCTTCCATATCGACAATCGACTTTCACTTAAACCTTTCGTTAGAGATAAAGTACGCTCATCTACCTTGATACTCCGCAATCTCTATCAAGTTCGTAAATTGATTTCCTTTCTTGAATGGCTTTTATATCTGCGTATAAAATATCACATATCTTCCCACCGTAATTCAACGTGGATGTTGATAACGCATCATCAGAAGAGCAGGCATAATCAACGAGATAAATTCCTGTTGAACGTAGGCGACGGATAGCGAGATCATCACAATTGGTATGCCAAGATTCACAGTTGGTATGCCAAGCGAATGTGTAAATCACCTAGTACAAACAGTGGGAGTGCTGAAAATGAACAATAAGAAGGAAGATCAGCTAGTTCATCGAAGAACTTGAGAAAGGATGGGAAGATGCAGGACGATAAATGATAGCGAACTCAAGAAAAGAATGAAACGATCTACAAATAAGTAATTCAAAAATTTCGGGTGCTAGAAAACAATTAATTTTTATGAGGGACGAAGAAGCGCGGGCAAAGCCGACAATCCCACCGTAATTCGACGTGGATGTTGATAACGCATTATCAGAAAAGCGGACAAAATCAACGAGATATATTCCTGTTGGACGTAGACGATGGATAGCGAGATCATCACAATTGGTATGCCAAGATTCATTTATACTGCAAATGTCAAGCGATTGTTGGGCAAATGTGTTGAGAAGAATGTGTTGATAAAATGAATGGTTCATTGTGAACGATAATCGAGCTAGCCATAAATGTTAATAAATTACCAGTATCTAAGGAAACTGGTTTTGCCTGGTGTGCAATTAGGTTTTCATTTATATTACAGGAATCACGCTTCACGAGCATGTTCTTTCCGATAGACGGAATGTATCGGGTAGCAGCTTGTCAAGATGGTAACAATTATTAGAAGCAAAGTTCTTGCGAGAGTATTTCTTTGACTTTCGAAGTACGGCCTAATTGTGGAAGAATCAGAACTCGTCCAAGTAAATTGTTAGTATGCTCGCGTGCAATATTATTATTACAAGGCTTAGCCATAAGTCTATTTTGCCTGATCAGTTTTTTAAAAATGAAACTAAAAAATAAGAAACAAAGAAAAAGAAGTCAACAAGCAAAAAATCACTGCAAATATGTCCATGACTCGTTTCTCGTCTTCTTGGTGATTCATGTCTTTAATAATTTTTTGAACAAATGCAGACTCCGGGCGGAAGCAATTTTCCCAGGCAGAGAATTCCACATATTAAGTACCCTGTGCGACAGTCTCCAGCATTTTGGATACCTACCATGCCTTGTTTTATAGACAGTTTTGCTGTGACCTCTCAAAATCGATGAACGTAATGTGATCGAACCACTCGGATAACCGTCCAACCGGTGTACAAGCGCATACATTCCTATCAATCAAGAAATAAAAATCGTGATGACATCGGTTGAATTCTTAGCAAATCTAATCGAGATGCGTAATCCACTCTCGCATTCGAACATAAACGAGAACCTCGCCTTAGGACTGACTCAATATCTGTCCTTTCTTGTTTGGTGACCGGGAAAGAAGCCTGAAGTGCATACTCTAAATGCGGACGAACCAACGTGTTAAACAAATTTCTAAAGACATTCGTGGTAATCTTAAGGAATGAGTTCTTTACAATATATAGAGCACGATTAGCGCTTTTTATTGCTCTTTCACTATTAAGTTTAGTTTTTATGATGCCTGCACTATAATTCCTAAATCCCTATGATGTGATACTTTAGTGAGAAGAACATCGCCGATATGATATGTAAAATTACTGGATTTTTTACCCATCCTCATAAATATACACTTATCAACGTTAAGATGTAATCCAGTAGAGCGGCACCATTCATGAACTCGATCCAAGTCTGTCTGTAAAGAATTACAGTCATCAATATCTCGTATAGCAGTCCAAATTTTAAGATCATCAGCGAATGCCAAGTGAGTGTTCTCAATACGTAAGAGTAAATCGTTAAAGAAGGTGATGAATAATAGGGGAACAAGTGCAAAACCCGGAGGGACACCTGTCGACATACTTCTTTATGCAGATAAAGACTCACCAACTCTTACCTTAAACGTACGCAATGAAAGAAAATTTTCAATCCAAGAGCAGATTACACGAGGGACGCCGTAGTGAATTAAGAGTGACACAAGACCTTTATGTGGAACACGATCAAAGGCTTTCGAAAAATCTAGAAATATGACGTCGAGACAAAGTTCTGAGCTTAGTACTACCGTCCAACTCTCTCTCGCGGTAATCAAGTTAGATAGACATGAACGGCCTTGTCTAAATCAGTGTTGAGAATCAGTAAGAATGCTGATAAAGTTTAGATTCTCGACTAGCCTTTTGGCAATAATTCGTTCTAGTAATATAGAGAGAACACTGGTCAAACTGATAGGGCGAAAATCTAAACAAGAAGTCGCTGGCTGTTTTTCGAGATTGGCACAACAATTGAAGACTTGCATATTGCAGGAATCTACGAATTGATTAGGCTAAATGAAAACATATGAGCTAAATCACTACTTACGGTAGGTCCAACCGCATTAATTAAGCAAGGTGAAATATCATCTGGACAGGAGCGCCAAATCGCTCAAGCCTAGTGATTAGGTACAATACTTCAGATGCACTGATTGGCTTAACGAGATTCTGAGTAATATTGTAAATGGGATACCATTTTAAAGAATAAATATACGAAACAATAGTCGATGGAGAATGGAAGCTGTCCGCTAGGCATTCAGCAATTTCAGACTCAATAGAATAAACATATTCACCAGAAGTAATGAATGTAATATTAGAGGGAAGTATCCTTGTTGAAGTTTCCGATGTAATTTGCAATACCATCTTCAAATGCTATTCGCTTATGTATTTTCAATCTATTGTAGAGGTTGCGCACGTACCGATACCTATCTAAGTTTTCAGAATGTGTTTGAGTAATAGCCCACAGGGCATTGCGCAGTTTCAACACTGCACGAAGTTCATGATCAAATTACTGAGGGCGAGTTGAATTAATGAAAGTTCTCTGTTTCGGAGCGAACTTACCTGACAAATTTAAGAAAACGTTATAAAGAATAGTCAGCAGATCTGAAACAGTAGTAGACCTATAACTATGAGAAAAAATGTTATAGAAAGCAGCTAAGAGATGTTGAGTATCCACCCGAGTCAAATTTCGTTTTGGATAACCCAATTTTGACCTACAAACGATTTTTGACACTAATTTAACGAAGAGAACACAGTGATCACTGTTACCAAGAGAAGGATAATACGCAATATTGTCGATATCTTCAATACATCTTGTAAACACAAGATCTAGAGTATCACCGTTGACATGAGTTGGTTCTCTACAATGTTGCACTAAAAGTAGGTCAGCAAGAAATAAATCACGAAATTGTTTTGATACGCCTGAGCAGGGTTGATACCCATTCATATTCCAATCTACATTCGGAAGGTTGAAGTCACCTAAAAGGACAAATCATTGGGATGAACAAAAATTAGATAAATAATCCTTAGGCCGATCTGTTATCAAAGTGAAAGATGGAGATCTATAAACAACACAAACATTTAATTTTAACAATTGATGATTAACAGTAAAATACAGACACTCATATGACCACTCGGAATCAAAAAGATCTGATATATTTGACGTTGATATATCGTGTCGAACGAATGCTACAACTCCTCCACTCGCATACCAGGAAAGCGATCCGCTCTTATTAACTTATAACCTACAACATTAAACAGATTATCAGAGATGCCACTATGTAACCAAGATTCTGAAATACAGAATATATCATAATGATTATCAGCAATATAGTCGAGCACGAAAGGAAACTGAGATGGAAGACTTCTAACATTTGAGTAAACAATATGAAGCAAGTATCTGATAACGTTAAGGTTTTGCTAGTTTTATCATGTACCTCAGAAAGATCAATTAAATCATCAAAATTGGAATCAGAATAAAACCCATTCTCTAGTTCGGGAAAAGTGGGGTCCAACGTACTGATGGTCGCCACCGAACTACTTGAAAATTTCTTATGCATAGATTCGTCTCTCCTTTGCTTATTCTACCCTATAGCTTCTCGCGAGCCTTCCTCAATTTCAAACGCTCATCAAATTTAATGTATCTCTGTATTCTTATAGTAGAATATTTTAAGAGGTAACCACGATGAAGCAACATCTAAGCGTGGTCAGCAGAACTCAAGAACTTGCAGCTTCATAGCTACATTCTTATCATCTTCTTTAAGAAGTCTGATAAATACTGCACGCACACGATAAACGTCTTCATCAACTCTTACCTGGGAATTGATCATACATGACTCTGCAATTCCACTCAAAATAACATTCATACTTCTGTCGTAATTCCGACTCCTTACTTTTCTTATATTGGCTGCTCTGCCTGAGAAATTGCCCTCGTCATCAACACTTGCATCGCATGAAGTTACAGGCTTTCTCAGTTCATAATTTAAATCCTCGCTATTTGAAGATTCAGTTCGTCTATGTTTGTAAATCTTAGCTTCTACTCTTTTGTCTAAAACATCAACAGATTTATCAGGAAGGAGATCATTAGAGTTCTGTTTAAGAGTAACATAGTCATTTGTGTAGCTGCTTAAAATATTAGTTTTAATTTCGCTAACATTATGTAAATTATCTTGATATGAAATGTTATTTGACACCGAATGATTTGCATTGTCCTTATTTTTTTGCTAAATTTGTACTGCCTCTACTCCAAAGTCGTGTAGGATGATATGCCAAATGTTCTATGATCCGAAGTCTCTATAGATTTGATGCAATTGTTTTCCTGTAATTCCGATAGAACCGTGGTTAAGATAGCATCATGGTTGGCTGTCGATGGTTGAAAATTGTCTTCACAAGACACAATAAATTTATCAGATGATGATTGTTATATTTGTTTAAATAGTATTTCATCAGTGTTAGTAGACACTGTAAATCGATTTTTACGATGGGGATATGAACAAAATCCGCAGTAAAATGACATACCTTTCGAGCTCAAGTTCATTGATTTAGGAACCGTAATATGTGTCCATACGTCACAACCAGAGAGGTGTTGAACGGTGCGACGACTGCAGAATCGCAAGCTCATTTGATAGCGGTGTGTTTACCATGGTCTGGTGCATTTCTTGAGGCGCTCTCTCTATCACCTTCATCGCCACCCGCTTAGACGATCGTCTCTCTCTACTGCAGTTGCTTTGATGCAAGGTGCTCATTTGTGGTGTTTATTGTAAGAATTATAATAACCAAGAAAGCATTTTAACGTAAAAAAGATATCAAAGTTTTTGTAAAAAGATATCAACGTTTTTATCAAAGTCATATTTGATAAAATATGACTTTGATAATGACTTTCTTTGCCATTTGATATACAAATGGCAAAGAAAGTTTTGTGTCATTTAGTTACCTAGCCTCTTCAGATAAGCAAATTTTGAAAATGAGTATACAAAAGAACTAACTCAAGAATCTAGTAATTTTGAAACTAAACAGACAAAAGCAATAACTCATTAAACGCCCATAAAATCGGACTCAATTTCGAGTGATCTCTGTGAGGCGATACACGATCTTTTGAGAAAACAAACTTACTTATGGGATAGATCGGACCATATCATAGATAGTTAATGGAATTGAACTCTGATTGTATATAGCTTCATGATGATTTTTGATAAAAGTCATAAAGGTAATACAAAGTGACGAAAGAAAATTTAGAGTATCATCAATCTCGTGCATAGAGCTCAATACGGAAGTCCGCATATCTTATGGACTACTAGTGTTAACTGGCCGGGAAGAATGTCATTTAATATGTTTATTAAACATTTATGTTCCTATTTTTAGATGTTCAACTTCTGTTTATAAAAACCATTGCCCGTGCACACGCTCAATTTATTTTTTAACAAATTTCTATACTTAGTATTTGACGACAGAAGAATGTTTATCTTGATGTCACGATAAAAGCAACAGTAAAATTTTTTCAGCGTATCAGCTGAAAATGCAATCGATGCTCCCACTACAATTTCCAAATGTCACAAAAGTTACCCAGTTCGTGCTAGGATGTTATTATCCCCAAGAACATCATGGATCACGCTGATCCATGACAGCGTGATCATTGATCGTCTTAGTGTCAACCTCAGAATTCGTCCATTTTTGAGCATTTAATTTATACCTACTGAGGTTCACCTTCATTCAAATGTCACGTATAGAATGTGGTGGTCTTTTCTGAAAAGTCTCATTTAATGTTTTGTTATATTTTTACTGTCTTTTGTTAAGGCAGAGCATGAATTTGAAAACTAACATGTTTCTTCCTTTTTTACATAATAGTCATTACCATTATCCTATAAATTATGATCAAGTTAAGTGATAAAGTAAAGAAATAAAGAAACATATTTTGAAATAAAGAAACATTTTCTTTAATTATCGCCGTTAAAATAAAGGATTTTCTTTTAGATAATATTTCCTTTAGAGGAACGCGTGCGCTGTCTTGACGTTCCCATAGTGAAAATTTCAATAAAATTTAATGATCTGATGTTCGTGTGGAGGTGCTTGACCACCCCAGGCCATTGTTGCAAGGACATGTTTAAGCTAAAAACCAACGATCGCCTACGTGGTCACAACTGTATGCTGAAGAGAAAACGAACCTGTAATAAACGAATATCAACAATCAATGATAGAATTGTACCTATCCGGAATGGTCTACCTGCTGTACGATAAATATTAACCTGTTAAGTTTTAAACGACGGTTGCGAAATTGCCTCATGATGCGTTGTCGTCATGCCTGAATTGCACTTTATTTTTATTTATTTATTTAATTTTTCTTCTGTTTTCCCTGTTGTGAACCAACATGTTCGAGATGTTCAAGCTCTTTTTGTTGTCGAAAATATAATAATGATACAAATTCAAAATCAAGTTAATGAACAATCAACACAACCGCGTGAATACGATATCGAAATTAAAAATGCATAATTTAGAAACGCTACTTCGTTATTAATCAAAAAGTGTTTGAAATAAAAAAGTTTTAAACGAGAAAGCTTTTAAAATAAAAATCTTAAAGCATGATAAGGTGTGTGAAATACATAACATTTTCACTTAATTTCAGGTGATTCAGTGAAGTTTAGTGAAATGTCGGAATATCAACCACTGCTAAATCGAATAATCATTATTCAAATTAAAAAAAAAAAACGAAAAATGGAAAACGTTGTCGGTGGTTCAAAGCAATAAACTGTTATGGTAAATTCCTGCTGTTTTCTAAGAAATGATGGTAAAGATTTGGTAAAATCTTAATTTTCTCAGTCTACTGACAAGGTTGGTACTGTTTGTGTTTCTCAGGGTGTGGAGGTACTTCCATCCCCAAAGCAATAAATCTAGTTATAATCAGACTGCTTTAACCGATTGAGAAGCATAAGATATTCTCAACTTTCCTACGAAAGTATGTTGATTTACATTCTAAAAGAACAATTTTTAATTCTGTTAGATTTTTTGACACAAGTGTTAAAGTATCCTTCGCTACGTGTGATCTCGCCTCAGACTACCCGGACTTTTTTAAGAATAATTAAAATTGCTACGATTGAGTCTAAACCTATTTTGGCGATTCTCGAGATTTCCAATTTCCCTTCTCATTTGGAGGAGGCTGACATTAACCTTCTAAAATCCTCGTTCAAAATGTCTTCGGTCAGGTCAGTCAAGAATAAAGATGGTCGAACAATTCCTATCGACTTTGCGACTGTGGAGTCTGGTCAAGCTCAATTGCTTGCTCTTTCCGAAAGTAATCCCTTTTCGGGTTATAACCTAGTTTTTACGATAATTGAAGAGGATCAGTGGACTTATCCACATTGTAACAGGTGCCATTTTTGGGGGCACTGGTCTTCTACATGTCATAGTCCTCAATGTTGTGGAGTCTGCTCAAAGGCAGATTGTTCATTCATAATTAAAAAAGTGAGATGTAGCTCTTCTCCCTTTTGTAATAATTGCCATGGGGACCATCCGGCATGGTCCCGGAAATGCTCAAAATTCAAAAAATATCGGCTGGACCGCCTTGGTCCAAGTTCAGCACCTAGTACTCATGGGACGTTTTCTTCTATTATAGCCGGTCAGGGGAATTCGTTGCCGAAGAATTTGGAATTTGATTCCAGGATGTCCAATAAAGACATTATCTATCTCTTAGAACAAAATAAGAGGGATATTATGGAACAGATGACAACTTTCTGGTCTAATTTATGTCTATCCTTCTATCCACCTCAAGTTCCGGTTCAGCATATTCCAGAGTCTAAGAAGAGGGGAGCGTAGGCCGACGTAGTCCCCCTTTAAATATTGGTAAGATGCTGAAGAATAAGCAGCACAGATCTCGGGTGGAACATGAAGATATTGTCCGCGGAGAAGTGCCCGCTCCGGACTTTGCTAGTGGCAGAAGGGGTGACCCCTCTGTTTCTGGTGTTGTCTAGGGCGTGGTAATCCCGGTATAGCCGAACTATCACAATGTAGAATAGCGGTGAGCCTTTTTCACTTAATATTCTTCAGTGGAATTCGGGAGGAGCTTCTGCCCTTAGGCTTCTCTCTGGCGGAGATGCGGATGCTATAGTCCTTCAGGAGACGCGGTCTATCTGTCAACCCCAGGACATTACTCGATTTATCCCAAAGCACATTTATTCCCACTTTACTCCGTACATTGCCCCTCCTCACTCCTCTTCTTCTCAAGGACTCTTGACCTTAGTTAAATGCTCCCTAAGGTCTTCCCTCCTTTTAAACTACTCTTGTCCTGCCCTTTCTTGTTCAGTAATTTCTCTCTGTAAGAACGGTAAACGCTTCAGTCTTGCCAATTTCTATATTCGTCCAAGGAAGATTCACAAGAACCGTGACCTCCTGGATCGGATTATTGATAGCGGCTACGACATGGTGCTTGGTGATTTCAATGACAGAACCGGTAGTTGGATTAATGCTGCACTACGCAGAGTTAGGAACCGGTACTTAATTCATAAACCACTTTCCCCTACCTTTCATTGCTCAACAACAAACTCTCTACTCGACCTTCTACTGCTTCACGAGAGATAGTTGTTAAAACCCCTCTGTACTGAACAGTCGGGGCAACATCTGTTCACCTCTCATGACCTAATTCGTTGGCGGATTGAGGCTGAGACGCTGCTTCGGAGGAGATTCCACTTTGATCCAATTAGAGTAGCGCTCTTTCAAGCAGCTGTTTGGCTCTTCCCCCGAATTGGGAAAGAGGGCTTAATCGAATTTAACTCCTACCTCTTATCGCAAGCTACCGGGATTTTATCGAGTACCTACAAAGGTCGCATTTTCAATCCCACTCCAACAAAACTCAAGACCCTTGCACATATGATTCATTCACCCAATATTTCTGCTTCTGCTCGTCAATCTCTCTTGAAAGAATACTTAATCACTAGATATAGATTCCAGGTGGGCAAGGATAGGGCTGGCATTGCTTCCCTTAATCCGGCCCGGTCTGCCTTCTGGAAGGTATTCAAGAAAGAGAGATTTGTCTGTTGGAAGGAGAGGGCATCTGGTTTGATCGGTAGTATTGGTCTTGTTAAAGTTTTGGAGGAGTCACTGGCCCTACACAATTATGGAGCCACGCAATGACCGCAACCAATCCCGCCTTGGGGATACTTCAAGAGTAGGGATCTCTCAGTTCCTGAGATCCTTGATGCATGGGGGCCGCTTCCGGGCACCTCCAAGACCAACGCTCCACTATTTTCCCAAGCCTGTCAGCTTTTGACAGCCGATCAAAGGATAGAAGTGGCCGTCACTATGCTTTAAGCATAGCCATCTGATGTTGCCGGTATCAATATTAGTAAGAGAATTTTTATCCATAAGAGAAATTCGGTTCGCTCTCCAAAAGACCTGCGGCCCATCTTGATTCAAAATTCCCTCGTTTCGATCTACGAAAAAGCGCTTGCGCGTAGAATTTGCGATCATCTCAGTAGGCATAATTTTATCCCACCTGGTATCCATGGGTTTGTCAAGGGTCGCTCGGTCCATTCAGCAGTAGGTGAAGTGCAGCAGTTCTGTCGGGAGAATAGTCATCAACTCGTTGTAGCTGTTATCCTTGATTTTTCTGCTGCTTTTAGCCGCATCTCCATTCCCTTTGTTATCTCCTCTCTCAGGTCTCTCGGGTTGCCTGCAAGGATTGTTAACAGGGTAGAGATACTGTTGTACACCAAGCGTTTCTACTATGATGACGACCCTGATGCACGTCAGTTCTACCCTATTACATGAGTGCCTCAAGGCTCACCTCTTTCTCCTATCTTGTTTCTTACTGCTTTCATTCAACTTTTTAAAATATTTAAACGCGAAAATCGTCTTGTGGTTTACCCTGATGACACCACAGCCCTGTTTTCGGGATGCAGGTGCATATACGTAGTCTCTGACATCAGTTGTTTCATTTTAAGATTAAAATACCAGTTACCCCAATCCAATCTTGTTTTAAACTCCTCCAAATCGCAGGTGGTTGTCTATCATGGTTCCCCTGCGACGAAGAAAAAGCTTAAGAGACTAGCACTCTCTACATTCTCCTCCACTTTGCATAATCAACCACTCCCTATCTTCTCTAGTCGAGTAAGATACCTGGGATTCACTGTGATCGTGAACTGGTCAGCTAAAGCTGACCTGGATAGACTCAAACGTATCCTGAAGAAAGCTAGGTGGGCCCTGAAACTGGCTCAACATCTGTCATTAAGGGATAAAATTCAGATACGCCTCTGGGGTACCTGGGCTATCTCGGGATTAAACTTCTTTTCTAGAGGACGTCCCCCTGTGCAAAGACTAAGGTTTTTAAAGCTGCTCGTCTCCCGTCTGCCTAGCATAGTCCGTCACGATTGGATCCTTCGTGGAGTGACAGGCCCCGGGTGGTTCAGTCGTAAGGCGGCTTGTTGGAATGGTTGGAGGGCTCAGATTCCCCCGGATCTGATTATGGTGTGAGAAAACTTAGACAGTGAAGAGATCAAGATTAATATCAATGTTCGTTTGACCAAACCTGTGTCTAATTTTTCTGTCTTTTTATTTATCTCGTGTTTGTTTATTAAGAAAATTCTTATTATTAACCACTGCTGACAAAAATGATTTTCAATGGAAGAGCAAAGATTTCGAAACAAAATAAATTCAATCGATAGCAATAAAGTCAAGATTAGTAACGATAATGATAAAATTATTGAATTGCCACATGCTGATAAGATGGTGAGCCTAATAATAATTCGAATATCCTCGCCCTTTGAATTGGTTCGAAACATTATGGTCAAACGGTTTACTGAGCTTACGAATGGAGAACAGACCAAATTATTGCAAAATGATGTAATTTATTCTATTTCTGTTTTGCTCCAAACCGAGGTATAGTGGGCTTAATAACACTCTTCATTAATCAAAATCATTATTCTGAATCATCCAATTCAGAATCTAATAATAATCTGAAATAGATATACAATGTATATTATTATATGTCGACGTCCATGGGAGCTGAACCTCGTAAGGAAGCATCACATCGAATAAAAAACAGAAAAAAAACGAAAAAAAAAACATCAAGAGTTCACGAGGTCAAGCTTTAGGCGTTCTTTGAATTGCGCAGCAGAAGAGCTGTTGATCACACCAGGTGATAATCCATTCAATCGTTTTCAAACGCGATCTATCACGGTCGTACAATTTGTTCGATGCTTTGAGCGATGCTTCAAGCATAGCTCGTGTCCACGTAATATTGAGGATTCACGAAGACAGAACAGATGCTTACACGAATGGTTAGGAACGCGCAGCGACATCCACACTAGTCTAAGATTTACAATCAACAGATCGCATTCAATAGATCTTATACCCAACGTCTCTGGGGTGTGATAAAGCGTGTGAAATACACAACATTTTCACTTTTAATTTAAGGTGATTCAGTGAAGTTTAGTAAAATGTCGGAATATCAACCACTGCTGACAAAAATGATTTTCAATGGAAGAGCAAAAATTTCGAAACAAAATAAATTCAATCGAAAGCAATGAAGTCAAGATTAGTAACGATAATAATAAAATCATTGAATTGCCACATGCTGATAAGATGGTGAGCCTAATAATTATTCGAGTATCCTCGCCCTTGGAATTTGATGACTGCTCTAAAACTGTTCTTTGCTTCTTCATTGCTATGAAGAACAAGATATCATTGGTCTAAGTAGGCAAGTTCATTTACTGATGTGTTCAGAATTTTGTTCTACATTTTAAAGAAAACATTAAATATGTTAATAATAATTTAGCAGTAAAAGTTCAATAATATTTATTTAGTTTATAATGATCTATTAAAAAAAGGATTTATTTTAACGTGGCAAATGCGTGCCAGCGCACGCTTACATGACCACAACAAAACAAGACTGTGAATCAGGTGTCGAGAAGGTGTGAACGGAGGAGGTGTTTGAATGTGATAAAGGAGGGAGCGCGGCGGACGTCGAGAGGGAGTTGATTCCAGGCGAGTGAGGCGGCGACGAGGAAGGATCGGAGACCGTAGTTGTTGGAGTAATTAGGAACGTGGAGTAAGAGGGTATGACAGGAACGAAGCGATAGCGAGGTGGGGCGAGTATCGTCTAAGAAAGGAAGGTTGATGAACGATGGGGAGCCGACAGCGATGAGACGAAAAGTAACGAGAAGAAGGCGGAGTTTGATGCGGATGTGGATGGTAGGTCAGGAGAGTTGGGCTAAAATATGTGGATGTGTGGTCGAAGCGACAAAGACGAAAGAGCACTCGAACGGCGGTGTTGATTATTCGTTGTAGTGGTAGGATGATGGATTTTGGAGAATTGGCGAAAAGGCTAAGGCAGTAATCGATTTTAGGGAAAAGAAGCGATGAAAGAAGAGACATACAAGAACGGAAGTCGATAAGGGGGCGGATACGGCGGATGTCACGGAGAATTAAGTTAGACGAGCGGACCTTGTCACGGACGAAGGGTTTAAGGGAAAGGTGATCATCGAAATGGAAGCCTAAGAAAGTGAGATTGTGGACTATAGGGATGATCGATGAGGCAAAAGATACAATGGGAGGAGATATGTTTGGTTTACGGGGAAGGATCCACATTATTTTGGACTTTTCGGCGTTTAGAACGAGATGGAGATTGGAGAGACGTTTGTAGATAGAAGAAAGACAGTTGGAGGCAGAAATGCCGATATCGTGTATGCGATGTGCGGGTGCATGAGCATAGATTAGAATGTCATCGGCGTATTGCATGACGTTAAAGGAGTAAGGTTTGATAAATAGAGAGAGATCGCCAAGCAAAAGAGAGAAAAAGCAGGGGACCTAGGACTGAACCTTGTGGGACCCCGCAAAAAATAGGGATGGGAGGGGAGGATGATGAATTAGAACAGACGCGAAAGGAACGGTCGGATAGATATGAGGCGAACCATGCTACGGAGGAGGAAGAAAAACCGTAATCATAACGAAGGCGAGAAAGGAGGACGGAGTGGTCGACAATGTCGAATGCGGAGGAGAGGTCGAGGGAGATGAGAACACTATATAGAGCCTTGTCTCGAGAAATGAGTAAGTCGTTGTACACTTTTATGCATGCGATTTCTGTCGAGTGATTAGAGCGGAAAGCGGATTGGAAAGGAGGGTACAGATTGGATGAGGAGAGATAAGCGTTGATTTGTATTAAGATGAGGCGTTCTAAGAGCTTTGAAAGAGTAGGGAGTAGTGAAATGGGGCGATATCTAGAAGGAAGGGAGGGGTCGAGCGATTGTTTCTTAAGGTGGGGACGAACGATTGCGGATTTCCAGTGTGAAGGGAAGATACGGCTGCGGATCTTCCCTATATACTGAGAGCATTCAAACTCACAAATTTAGAGCCTATTTCGATTATATTGACTATGAGGGGTTAACTGAACGCTTTCAATTTCAAATCTATGTAATGGAAGCAAACAATGTAATACTAAGCAAAAATTGATATATTAATTTCCTGTTCACTGGTGTCAATATATAGCTAATCTCGATTGAACATAATAAGTAACCCATTGTCAAAGTGGGTTATCGTTGTAGCCATTAGGGATCGTATTGTACGAATAAAATCGTCTGCTATAACTGCAAATAAGGAAATTACACAAACGATAACTGTCCCGGGAGAATGCCCTCAATTTGTCTTAAATATGGAATAAAACAAGGCATACAGCCGCAAGTACAGCTGTTTTGAATACACATGGTCTAACGAAACTATAAAGGCCCAGCACGTATGACATGGCTACCGTGTCCGAAATTTATAACCCTAATTATCAAAAAACTATGTTTATTGTCATAAAAGGCAATCAACTCAATTAGCTACACTGATCCATCAGTGGACACTAATCTACATCATCTAAAAACACTCTTCCTCCCTAATTGTGAGCATTACAGTGTGATGAAACTTACCAAACGTACTGGTAGCATTCCTACCAGTAAAACCGAAGCACATCGCCGGTGAAGAAAATATTCCTGTGGCAGGCGATGCAAGTATGAAAGTAGTCCCTACTGCTTGCAATGCTTGCTAAGAGACCTTCGTTTTCAGCTGTTGTTTCACACAATGGAAAATAATCCAGCCCCATTTCCACTAATTATTATCCAATAAATACTAAATCCATAATCTTCTTCCATTTCAAATATATAGTTATTACAGGAACAAAGAAGCAGAAATTATCTTTTATCTGATAAAAAATCTATATTTCGATAGCTTCTGCTATCATCATGATGATAGTAGGAGCTATCGAAATATGGAATTTTTATCAAATAAAGGATAATTTCTGCTTCTTTGTTGCTGTATTAACTATATCATTATTATCCAGTTGAATTTATAAAGTGCTTCTGACCTTCATTTTTTGCCAGGTCGAGATGCAGATGCCCTTTACGGAAATAAAATAGACACAATTGATTGACATTAATTGATTCCTAGACATTAATTGATTTTAATCCACCTTTAAATACACCTTTACTATGTACATAACCCCATCCCACTTCAGAGAGAGATAAAAAATATCTATCTGGATCAAATAATCAGTAGTAGCTACGATGTGAATAATCGGTAGTGGCTACAATCTACTTTATCGAGATATTGTTCGTTTTTTTAATATTTCACATTCGGTACTTCAGATATGGCAGATCATACTTATTTACCAAGACGTACATATTAATAGCAAATGATGATAAATCTTTTGTGAACAAGACGGAGATTCAATTAGAAATTATGGTTCTAATCGATAAAAGAATTGATGTGTACACAAAGAATATGGAACTGTTGTTTAACAATGTACAATGGTTCTTTTTTCACGTCATTCAGCAATAACGAGAGGTCATTACCTCCCCTATCGACAGATCAATATTGGTTATAAATTGCCGTAAATTTTAAATGTAAAAGGAAGGCTAGTTTCTTTAAAATCCGCGATTATTTAGTAAAGAGACATTTTATTTAATAATAGATGTATCTCTTTGCTCCGTTCTATCTCCAATCTGGTACTTATCCGCTTCCACTATTCTCTAAAACCTCGTTTGCGCGATCAACATATTATGATATAAGCTGATGATACCAGACCCAGAATCAAAGGTGTTATCTCTAGAATTACTTATCTATTATGAGATTTAAAGTTCAGTTGGTTTTAGTTTCTAATTACTTTTAGCATTACAAGTAAAACATCTTTTGGGTTATTCGTTCTTTCCTCTCTGTATCTCTTCTCTCAGAATTTCTTAATTCAACCGTTCTTTCTATTATTATTCATCTTACTTTCTTGGGAGTTCATTTCGACAACTGTCCTTCTTTCGATTTCTTCGTTCGCGACAAAAGCTGGTCTTGCAATCTCATAGATCGCGATTTTCAGCGTGTTAGCAGCCACTTGATTTAAACTCAAATTACTCTCTTAGTCCTAATATATTGTTTACAAAGATCGACGATTAGCATTCTTTTTGCTTTCTTTTCTAAATCCACTCGTCTTCCTCTATATCGCCTTCTATATTTCACCGTGCATATCAATTTTCGTCTCAGCAGTTCGATTACATCTCATCTTGCCTCTCTAAACTCAGCTGACTATGCAAACTTTGTATCCTTTGTATTACTTTTCGACAACTGTCCTTCTTCCGATTTCTTCGTTCGCGACAAAAGCTGATCTTGCAATCTCATAGATCGCGATTTTCACCGTGTTAGGAGCTTGCTTGATTAAAACTTCAGTTGCTCTCTTATTCCTAGTATATTGTTTACTAAGATCGACAATTATCATTATTTTTGCTTTCTTTTCTAATTCCTCTCTTATTCCTCTATAGCGCCTTGTGAATTTCACCGTGCATATCATTTTTCGTCTCAGCAGTTCGATTACATCTCATCTTGCATCTCTAAACTTACCTGACTATACAACCTTTGTATCATTTGTATTACTAATCGACAACTGTCCTTCTTCCGATTTCTTCGTTCGCGACAAAAGCTGATCTTGCAATCTCATAGATCGCGATTTTCACCGTGTTAGGAGCTCGCTTGATTTAAACTCCAGTTACACTCTTATTCCTAGTATATTGTTTACTAATATTGACGATTATCATTATTTTTGCTTTCTTTTCTAAATCCTCTTTTATTCCTCTATAGCGCCTTGTGAATTTTGCCGTGTATATCCTTTTTCGCCTCCGCAGTATGATTAAATCTTCTATTGCCTCCCTAAGTTCAGCTAACTATGGAAAACGGCATTATATTCTGTATCCCTTATTTCACTTTTCGACCCATTTTCTTAAACTCATCTTCTTATATGAATCTTCCTAAACTTACCGAATTCAGCCTTACCTCAATAAATCTTCGTTTGTGACTATTCTTCTCTATGTTCCATCATTTTTTTTCAAACGATGACTAGCGTTTCTTTTTTTATTGCCGATCGTATTCTCTGGAATAAACTTCCTCTTGCCATCCGCTCAACTGCCTCCTTTTCATCATTCAAGCATAGTATCCGTTCTTTTTTGTTCCTTAATAATTGATTCGATTATTCAAACTTAGACGTAGTTGCGTGCAAGTCTTTGATTAGATTGTTGTATCGATCACTCATTATAGACTTGTGAAATACAGTTTGAATTGTTTTTATTGGAGCTTTCGACCAAACGGTCCTTGTCAACAGATAAAAATCAAACAGAATTAAAATGACAGTACAGAGATACAAGTTTTATACTAGGAATACAACGGAAGAAGTTCATTCGTTTACGTGATACCGTCCACAATTTCATGCGATACTGGTAATCGTAGTGACCAGTTAGACTTATTTCCGGCCATCGGATTCGCTTCGGAATTTATTAAGATTGATTCTTTTATAAGACGACGTTGCAAGTTGTTTTCAACACAGATAATCTTAGCTTTTCCAAAGTCAATCCCATGATCGGTCGATAGGACGTGGTTGACAATGACAGACGAGGAGTCACCCCGTTTTAGCGCATATCGATGCTGATAAATGCGCTTGGAGAATGTTTGTCAGGTTTGTCCTACATAACCCGCGTCACAATCTTGGCAAGGAATGCGGTATACGCCACTTACAGGGGACAATTTTGGTTTCTTTTTGAACATCCCAGATAAAGTGCAACATTTTTTGTGGTAAATTCGAATATTCGTCAATTCTGAGCGCTTTAGATCGTTTTGTATTGATCTGCTGCACGAGTCGTTGATAAAGGTAGTGCCAATATACGAGGTCAGACTTGGGACTGTGTTTGTTCTAACCTCATCTGGTTTAGATAAGTTCATGCGACGACGTAGTTGTTTCTTTGACTGTTTTTCAGCCATAATGATTGCCCATTTTGGGTATCTCTTTGTGTAAGTTTTTTCTTTATGGCCATTTGTTCGTAAAAAGCGGTTCGTTTAGATGAGCAAATAAGAGCCGGTCGTGTCAACAAAGAAATCACAGTAGATATTTTGTAGTGATCTAACATATGTGTGTGCCAAGGTGGCGGGCACCAAGAAATACCTGGTTTCCTGAACACTGATGTAATGACGCTGCTATCGTGTCGCTTGACCAAGACGTCCAAGAAGGAAATAGAGCTGGTACTGCTCTCGAATCATACATCCCATTGGATTGCAGAGTCTTTTCCATTGAGCGAGCTTTCTAATTCATTCAGTGAGGGTTTCTCACTCAGCACCATAAAGACATCGTCGACGTATCTCCACCAGTATTTTAGGGACGGTATGAAAGAGTAAACATCCGCCTCCCAGGAACTCATATAGATGTTTGCGAGTGTCGGTCCTAACGGAGAGCCCATGGCTACACCATCGATCTAATCATAAATATTTTCATTGAACAAGAATGAATTTTTGGAGGTGCACCATTGTATGAGACTCGACCATTGGGATATAGTGAGTTTCGGTGTTGTGCAATGCTCAGTGAGGAGTTTACTTGCCATTTGAACGGAAGACTCCAGCGGAACGTTAGTAAATAGGGACTTCACGTCGGCAGTTGCAAAGAAGTACGAAGATCTGTACACATGGCTTACGGAACAGGCAAAGTGAGGTCCATCCTTTATGAAAGACGATGTCCGTGGCATGTTAGAAACGATAAGACTGTTGATCATTTTGGCGAGATTATGACAGAATGAACCGTAGCTAGCGATAATAGGCCTCATTTGAAGAACAGGCTTTGTATCTTAGGGAGAAGATACATAAAGCTGCTCCTGGATCTGTTGGAAAAAGCCTTTTTGTACCAACTTTCATCAATTGCCTTTGTAGTCAGTAATTCTTTCAACTCCTGATTAAATAGTTTTTCGCGATTAATTGTTGGATCTTTGTTGAGAAGTTTAAACTTGTTTCCTTGAAGTAGACTTATTCCAGATTCGATGTACACATTTTTGTTCAATATCACCAACGAACGACCCTTATCGGCCTTGCAGATAATAATCGATTTATCTTTTCTCAAGCTCTTGAGAGCCCTGAGTTCTTCGCCTGTCATATTCATTTGGATGCGATTAAGACTTGAACGGGATTGGAAATCATTCGTGGTCACAACAAATGTGGCTGACGGTGGTAAGTAGTTTAGCATAATTTCGGAATCACATCGGATCTCGATGGGATGTATGCTTGGGGTAGGAATAAAATCAGGTCCCCAGTTTAAAACTGTGACTTTAACATCTGATAACGGACGTTGGGAATAATTATTCAAACTCTTTAAAACTCTCTCATACATCAACATCAACATATTGACATTGTTCATACTTTTTTGTTTTTCGTTATTTTTTATTTCGTGTAAAATCTGTAAACTTGTTATTTAGTGGACTTGTAAGTGGATGTATATCCACCAGATCCACTTTAAGAAACCTGTATTCTCTTTAATTCTTCTAAACGTATTTGTTTGTATTTTATTGACGAACTTAAGTTTTCAAAAAAGCTCAAGAGACTATCCACATTTTCTACCTTTATGGTAAATCAACCCTTTTCCTTTTACATATTGGGTAAAATACCTGGGTTTACCGTTTTGGTAAATTAACCTGCTGGATGGGGCTTGAATATATTCAAGAATGTCCTGAATAGAGCAACAACGTTTGTCAAGAATGTCAGACGTTGAAGAATGTTTAGGATATTAAAGGATGTTGAAGAATGTCCTGAACATCAAGAATGTACATGATATTCAATAATGCCCTGAACCTAACGCCTGTCATTAAGATGCGTGTCATTTCATGCGTGTCTTTGTCTTGGCTATATCTGGATTCGTATTATTTTTAAGAAGTCTTCCCTGGGAACGAAGACTAATATTTCTTAAGCTCTTTATTTGAGTACATATACACGTATGGATCTTACATTCGTTAAGATAGATCTTAAGGAATCTACATTCAAATGTAATTGGAAAGCGTATATCTACAATGTATGACTGTATCAAATGTCAGGTAGATATCAAGGGTCAAATCGTGAAAAGGTTTGAACCATTATTTTGTCACTTATATCTAAAATTAAATATTAATTCTCATGTAAAAGTAATTCATTATATTTATTTAAGCAACCGCTACATTCACAGATCGGAAAATTCTAATGCATATTTTTACTAATTTCAATCTTAGATTTTAAAGCCGATTAATTTCAGTTGCAATATATTTATCCGATTCACTTTGTTTTATCTTTAAATTGTATAATGAGCCAATGTGAAATTCCGGAATTTCGTTACTTCTTATCGAATAACCAACTTCCATCTGTTCCGGAATTCCCTTGTAGCCACAGCATTTAGAATTTACATCAGATAGAGTAAGATCAAATGTTCTTACTGGTGGCATTGACAGTGCTACTGGTCCGGTTTTGACAGATTCAAGAGTCGCTGTTATATCACAAATGTCTCCACTTGCAGCCATCTGTTACAGTTAAGTTTGATCAGTCTGTATCTGTTTTAAGTATATATGATCTGTTCGGTTGTAGAATATATGAATTTATAAAGCAAAAAGTATAGGTGTGTCGATTTGCTAAAATATAATTGTCATTAATCACATAATTTCGCCTGCTTCTATATTTATGATCCAGCTTAACATTGCTATCTATATCACGGCATATACTTACAGCTTAACATATGCTATTTCAGAGTAAATTTTACACATTTTTATAGAAAAAACTGTAAGACACGCGTCGAGAACTATAATAGAGAACTATTCTCTTTATAGATAAACAAAGTGGTGAACTCGTGATTAATGGAAAATATAGTTTGTAAAGGATACAAAAAGTCAGAAGGCGCAATATTTTTTCAGCAATAATACAACAAAATTATAAATAGTCAAAATATAAGAAATATGAAATTTTAGCTTAATAAATTATGCTATTGATTATTATGATTATTATGCTATTTATTATCTACAATAAATAGATTTTTTAAATCTGGAAGAATTAGTAAACAATAGTTTCAAAGTAAATGTTTAAAATGAAATTTGATAAAATTGAAAAGCTTATCAAATTTAATCATTAGAAACAATGTTTGGCCTTTCTCCTAGCATTAATAAACGGTTTACTTTCAAAGTATTTTCAACATAAAAGGGTGAGAAACTTTTCATACTAGGGTGAAAAGTTGCGAACTTGATATGCATTATGTTTTGAAGTGATTCTCCTTCAGCCCAAGATAGAAAATAAGCTTATCGCAACAAATATCAAATATGAAGTTAGCCTTGACATCATAAATTTGTTGAAAAGTAATTTTTATCAAAGCCTTGAGTAATTTGATTTTTAAATGGGACAAATTATTAGTTAATAATTAAAGTTAATTAACAATATGTTTAAACGGTATATTTTTACATTATATTTTTATAATTAAATATTTTTTATAATTTACATGTAAATCATCGGTTAAAATAAATGTTTAATCGATAATTGTATAGTTTGCTCTTAAACTTCTCAGATATCCAAGTTTATAACCCGAAATCCAGAGTCGTTGCATGTCGTTGTATCCATTTACTGGTTATTATTTATTTTATTTAAAAATAAATAATATTTATTTACTAATAAATAATCAGTATGTGTTTAGTGGCAAACTGATGGTCACATACAATCATTATCTCATCCATATTGAATAGATAAAAGAAGAATTTGGCAATTGTGCTGCTAGAAAATATAGAGTTCGCATTAACTAAATTTGAGCAAATATATTTTTTAAATAGATTGCAATACTGCACCAACAAAAGAAATAAATACCGCATCATACTCCCTACATACATTGCTTCGGAAGCAAGGTGCGTATCGAAGTAAATAATTTAACCATGGTATGTTAAATGCGTTTCGAGGCAGGCAAATAGCGTCGTGCTTGGACAATTTCGTCAGCCAAGAGCAAAGCTGTCCGAGCTTATAAATGAATTCTTCTAAAGCGTGATCAAAAAATGATTTATTTTTACATGGCAAATGAATGCCGGCGCACGCTAACATGACCACAACAACAAAAATATAAGTCATGTGTCGAGAAGGTGGGAACGGAGGCGGTATTTGAATGTAAAAGGAGGGAGCGTGGCATATGTCGAGAGGGAGCTGATTCCAGTCGAGTGAATAGACAACGAGGAAGGATCGGAAATCGTACTTGTTAGAGTAATTGGGAACGTATAGTAAGAGGGAATTACGGGAACGCAGCGATAGAGAGGTGGGGCGAGTGCCGTCTAAGAAGGGGATGTTGATGAACGATGGGGAGCCAACAGCGATGAGAACAAAATTTACAAGAAGAAGGCGGAGTTGAATGCGGATGTTGATGGTGGACCAGGCCAGTTGGGAAAGATATGTGGATGTGTGATCAAAGCGACGAAGACGTAGGTGCACTCGAACGGTGGAGTTGATGATGCGTTGTAGGGATAGTATGATAGATTTTGGAGAGTTGTCGAAAAGGCTGAGGCAGTAATCGATTATAGGGAAAATAAGCTATAAGAACGGAAGTCGATAAGGGGACATACGGCTGATGTCACAGAGAATTAAGTTAGACGAGCGGACCTTTTCGCGGACGAAGGGTTTAAGGGAAATGTGATCATCGAAATGGAATCCTTAAAAAGTGAGATTGTGGACTATGAGGATGATTAATGAGGCAAAAGATACAGAGGAGGAGATATGTTAGATTGACGAAGGATGATTCACATTATGTTAGACTTGTCTGGGTTTAGAACGAGACGAAGATGGGAGAGACGTTTGTAGATAGAAGAAAGATAGTTGGATGCAGAAATTGCGATATCGTGTATGGGATGGGTGAGTGCATGAGCATATATGAGGATGTTATCGGCCTATTGCATGACGTTAAAGGAGTAAGGTTTGATAAACGGAGAGAGATCGCCCAGTAGAGGAGAGAAAATCAGGGATCCTAGGACTGATGTAGAGGATGATGAATTTGAACAGACCGAAAAGAACGGTCTGATAGATATGAATCAAACCATGCTATAGATGAGAAAGAAAAGCGTAATCATAACAAAGGGGAGAAAGGAGGATGGAGTGGTCGACGATGTCGAAGGCGGAGGCGAGGTCGAGCGAGATTAGAACACTATATAGAACCTTGTCACGAGAAATGAGTAGGTCGTTGTAAACTTTCATGCAGGCGATTTCTGTGGAGTGATTATAGCGGAAAGCGGATTGGAAAGGAGGGTACAGATTGGATGAAGAGCGATCAACGTTGATTTGTATTAATATAAGGCGCGCTAAGAGCTTGGAAAGAGTAGGGAGGAGTGAAATCGGACGATAGCTAGAGGGGAGTGGAGGGGTCGAGCGATTGTTAAGGAGGGTACAAACGATGGCGAATTTTCAGTGTGAAGGAAATATACGTTTGCAGATTGACGAGTTAAACAAGGTGGTGAGGAATGGGTATATCGATTAGCATATGGATTTAAGTATGGGGGTAGGTATGGGATTGACAGGTTAATAAATCGAAATGTTATCGACAGGTTATGAGTGGAAGGATCGTTGAGGTTGGTGGAGGTGATTTTCATTAACGGATGTAGGTTATTGAGAAACGAGACAGGAGGGACGAAACGGGAGAGTCGGAGAGTAAAAATGATATTGGATGGAAAGTGTATATGGTGATAGGATCAGTGGGTGAATAAAGTACATCAGAAATGACGAGGTAGTTTGAGTGGACGTGTCGAGGTTGATATGTGCCGATGCGAGAGGTTGCGGATTAGTTTGTGGCACAAAATCCACAGGGAAGTCTTCTTCAGACTTAATGTTGTCGCATGCGATTGTGGTCCAGACGCTGCAGTCGTGTGTCGAGCAATGTACTTGTAGTTGGGCACGTTTTGTGTCGGTCGTTACTGTTTTCTTACGTCCTCCCATTAAAAAAAGGATTTATTTTAACGTAGCAAATGCGTGTCAGCGCACGCTTACATGATCACAACAAAACAAGAATGTGAATCATGTGTCGAGAAGGTGTGAACGGAGGAGGTGTTTGAATGTGATAAAGGAGCGGGCGCGGCGGACTTCGAGAGGGAGTTGATTCCAGGCGAGTGAGGCGGCGACGAGGAAGGATCGGAGACCGTAGTTGTTGGAGTAATTAGGAACGTGGAGTAAGAGGGTATGACAGGAACGAAGCGATAGCGAGGTGGGGCGAGTATCGTCTAAGAAAGGAAGGTTGATGAACGATGGGGAGCCGACAGCGATGAGACGAAAAGTAACGAGAAGAAGGCGGAGTTTGATGCGGATGTGGATGGTGGGCCAGGAGAGTTGGGTAAAATATGTGGATGTGTGGTCGAAGCGACAAAGACGAAAGAGCACTCGAACGGCGGTGTTGATTATTCGTTGTAGTGGTAGGATGATGGATTTTAGAGAATTGGCGAAAAGGCTAAGGCAGTAATCGATTTTAGGGAAAAGAAGCGATGAAAGAAGAGACATACAAGAACGGAAGTCGATAAGGGGGCGGATACGGCGGATGTCATGGAGAATTAAGTTAGATGAGCGGACCTTGTCACGGACGAAGGGTTTAAGGGAAAGGTGATCATCGAAATGGAAGCCTAAGAAAGTGAGATTGTGGACTATGGGGATGATCGATGAGGCGAAATATACAGTGGGAGGAGATATGTTTGGTTTACGGAAAAGGATCCACATTATTTTAGTCTTTTCGGGGTTTAGAACGAGATGGAGATTGGAGAGACGTTTGTAGATAGAAGAAAGACAGTTGGAGGCAGAAATGTTGATATCGTGTATGCGATGTGCGGGTGCATGATCATAGATTAGAATGTCATCGGCGTATTGCATGACGTTAAAGGAGTAAGGTTTGATAAACGGAGAGAGATCGCCAAGCAGAAGAGAGAAAAGCAGGGGACCTAGGACTGAACCTTGTGGGACCCCGCAAAAAATAGGGATGGGAGGGGAGGATGATGAATTAGAACAGACGCGAAAGGAACGGTCGGATAGATATGAGGCGAACCATGCTACGGAGGAGGAAGAAAAGCCGTAATCATAACGAAGGCGAGAAAGGAGGACGGAGTGGTCGACAATGTCGAATGCGGAGGAGAGGTCGAGGGAGATGAGAACACTATATAGAGCCTTGTCTCGAGAAATGAGTAAGTCGTTGTACACTTTTATGCATGCGATTTCTGTCGAGTGATTAGAGCGGAAAGCGGATTGGAAAGGAGGGTACAGATTGGATGAGGAGAGATAAGCGTTGATTTGTATTAAGATTAGGCGTTCTAAGAGCTTAGAAAGAGTAGAGAGTAGTGAAATTGGGCGATAGCTAGAAGGAAGGGAGGGGTCGAGCGATTGTTTCTTAAGGAGGGGACGAACGATTGCGGATTTCCAGTGTGAAGGGAAGATACGACTGCGGATGGACGAGTTAAACAAGGTTGTGAGAAATGGGTATATCGATGAGCATATAGATTTTAATATGTAAGTAGGCAGGGGATCGGCAGTTGAGGTTTTGTTAGGCAAGGACATGAGGACAGATGATACTTCTGTAGGTGAGACAGGGAGAAGATGAAAGAGTTGCGGAAGGATGAGAGTAGACTGGGTAGAGTGTGATAGGATGGAGACCTGGTGTGAGAGAGCAAAGTGGATACTTTAGTCTGGAGAAATGACGAATAATCATTGACATTGATGTCGCACGGCGAAGAGGAGAAAGCAAGGATTGAGTTAAAAGTATGCCAGAAAGTCTTAGAGTTGAATGAAGTGATGATTTTATGCTGCCAGAGGAGTTGCATTTGGTACGTAGTAGGTTGAGATGAGACCGGCGAAGAGCAAGATAGGAATCACGGAAAGACGGAGTGATCGAGCGGAAATCACGTCTGAGAGAGCGGTGGTAGACTCGAAAAGCATGACAGAGTCGACGCTTTGAGAGTAGGCATTGGATGTCAAACAATGACGCACGACGCAAGCGACGGTGTTGGTGAGACTTGAAGGGCAAGAGAATATCGAGAGTGGATGTGAGTTCAGAGTCGAAAAGAAAGGCGAGATCGTGACGAGATGAATTTGTTATTGTGGGTAATGATAGAGACGATTTGAGTAAGGCAGAGCGGAGAAGGGAGAGGTCAAGATTTCTCCAAGGGCGACGTAGGATTGTAGGTGTGATGAGGGGTGTGGTAGCGAGTGAGATCAAGGGTGATAAGAAAGTGATCGGATAGACCAGGATCAGAGATGGACAGTGAAATGTAGGCAGCAAAATGATCGGGGACAGCGATGATGTCGATTGCCCCACCAAGTATATGTGTGAGGGCAGTGGAGATTAGTTTGTAATTGTAGTTGGATAGAATGTTATGAACCGGATGAAATCCGTGGAAGAGGGTTGGTCGAGGCGGATATTGAAGTCGCCTAGAACGAGTGAAGGGATTGATGACAAAGAACAATGAGAAAGGAGATCAGCGAGTTCGGTAAAAATAAGGCTGTAGGAGCTGATGAACCAGGACGGTATACAATGGCGAGATCTAGAGTTATCGGGTTAGAATAACGACAAGTAAGCAATTCAAAAGATCAAGGACTGAAAGGGGGATTGATTTTGCGAAGAGACGCGAGGTGACGCGCGAATGCGACGATGTGGCCATGATTAGAGAATTTAGAAGGGCATGAGCTGATCATGTACCACATGAATTAATATGGTGTGCGCTGCGTCAGCATCAAGTCCCGGAACATCTAATCCGATGGGTGATGCTGCTCTACGAGAATACCGAAAGTCGGGTTCTAAGCGCAGCTGGAATGTCACAGCCATTTCAAATATCAGTGGGGGTCCATTAAGGAAGTGCTCTCTCACCGGCATTATTCAACACAGTTATGAACGCTATAACGCGTGATATCCAAAAGTCGATTCCATATACCATTCTTTACGCTGACGATGTCTGGCTGGCGGCGGACAACAAAAAGGACCTGGAGGAATCAACTACTGTATGGAATAACCGACTCGCACAATACGGACTACGACTTAATCTATACAAACCCGAATACTTCACAACAGACCCACATGAAAGTGGCACCATCAATATTAATGGCTTTGACCTGAGACGTACGGACCGGTTCAAGTACCTCGGAACCATACTGCAAGCGGCGACGTGACTTATGAAGTGAATGCGCGAATAAGCTCAGCGTGGACAAAATAGCGAGCGACGACAGGTGTTTTATGTGACCGTCGCATCAAGGATCACCTGAAATCAAAGATCTACCGCTCAATCATTCGCCCTGTGGCTATGTACGGCACAGAGTGCTTGCCTATTACCAAGGCAGCGGAACGACGCTTTGCGGTCATGGAGACGAAAATGCTGCGGTGGATAAGCGGAATTACCCGGTATGACCACGTGAGAAATATGGACATCCTCCGAAGATACGGCGTCGCCCCTATCGTAAATAAAATGCAAGGGGACATACTCCGGTGGTATGGCCACGTGTTGCGGAGTGAAAATTATTCCCTTGCAAAGACCGCCTTAAAGTATGAGATCATAGGCAAACGCCCGAGAGGTCGACCCAAGCACCGATGGTTAGATGGCCTTCACACAGATCTCAAGGCAACTGGACTTCACCCAGACCAAGCCGAAAATAGAGCGAAATGGAGGGCTACATCTCACATAGCCGACCCTGCCTCAAAGCGGGACAAAGGCTGAAGAATAGGAAGAAGAAGGGCATGGCTGAGGGGGCGGGCGGATTCGACTAGGGAGCAACCGGCAGAGAGCAGACGGCGAATGGAAAGGTTGTCGGAATCTGAGTGCCAGGATTCGGTGAGGCAGAAGAGATCGATGGATTGCTTGGTGAATAGGTTGAGGATAAGATCGGATTTATTGAGAATAGATCTAGTGTTGAGGAGACCGAGGCGGAAACCGTGTGTTGTGGCGAAAGAGTCTAGTGGAGAAGACACATAGGAGAGATGGAGCGCCATCGAATTTTTGGACGGGTGTGGACAACTTGAAAATTTCCGTCTATGTTTCGGATGGAGAGTGATGTTTCGCCGTTTTCCTCGCGACGGCGTTTTTCGATGCGGGCTGAAGAGATTTGAGCGATTTCAGAAGGGGCGCGATCGGGGAAAATTCGAGTGGTTGAAGATGACATGAGTTTGAATCGTTGAGAGAGGACAGAAGACGCGTGAGAGCGATGCTTGAAAACAATTTTTAGGAGAGGGGGCTGGGAAGGATTAGATTGAGAAGATTTGTTTAGACGGTATGAATGTGACAGGAGAAATGTTCTTGAAAAAGGATGGTTTATCCGCAGGAACAATAGACGAGAGGATGGATCTGAAGGCGGAAACATCCGTGGTCTAGACGTGCTTGTGGGGATAAGGAGTTAGAAGGCGTGATATTAGTGACAATGACGAAACGATCGCGAGAAGCAAAGCGCTTCCGTAAAGGAGGACGACTGACGTGAGTAGGTGAGATCACGATAGAAGAGCTGGCAGTTGATGATTTGGAGGGATTTGGTTTGACGACGGGAGACATAGAGGATAATGATAATAAAGAGGGTGGCAAGCGATGTGAGGAAAGGTTATGAGTGGAAGGATAGTGGAGGTTGGTGGAGGTGATTTTGATTGATGGATGCAAGGTATTGAGAAACGAGACGGGAAGGACGGGACGTGGGGTGTCGGGGAGTGAAGATGACATGGAATGGGAAGTGTATATGGTGGCAGGGTCGGTGGGTGGAGAAAGGACATTAGAAACGACGGGGGTAGTTTGAGTTGACGTGTTGGATGTTGATATGTGCTTATTGGAAAGGTTGCAGATTAGTTTGTTGGCACAAAAACCACATACGAAGTCTTCTTTAGCCTTATTCTTGTCGCAGGTGATTGTTGTCCAGACGCTGCAGTCGTGTATCGAGCACTGTACTTGCAGTTGTCCATAGTTGGTGTCGGTCTTCGTTGTTTTCTTACGTCCTCCCATAAACGATGGTTGTCGTCGATTGTTGTCGTCGATGTTTGTCCTTGTAAGATGTTTGTAACTTTTTGTATAGAAGTCCTCCTACTAACTCTAAAATTTCTGCAAGAGGATCGAGCGGAACTGTATTGATTGTATTTACTTTAGATTTCATTAACGTCCTTGTGTGTTTAAGCTGTTAAATTTGCCACTGGAACTGATCGGTGAGCGCAGCGAACTAATCTGCAACTGATTGAATTGATCTGCAACTTATTGAATTAATTGTATGTTACTATGGTATCATATATACAAAGGTCTTTTTGTTAGATAGAGGATTTTAAATATAGAAAATTGCATCAAAATATGAAATATGGATAGTTGATGGAACCTTCAAATCGGTTGTAATTTGGGCAGTTTACGACAACTCCTAAATCAATTTTCGGAAAGCATCTACAATGTGATTTATGTTATTGGCTTTCAAAACTGAGGATACAATAGTTGAACTCTAAAAATTGTTTTTTAGAAAAGTTCAAAAATTTTCACTTCTGGCAGATAATTCGGGAGGACTGTGTAGATCGTATGTCATAAAAACAACATAATCGCTGTAGCTAAACAGGAATGAAAAGACATAATAAATTCGAATTTAAGGACTCCCTGAGGCAAATCTCTATAAGACGAACGGATCTTGAGATAAAGAGTAGTATGGGGTAATGTACAGAGGATGAAGAATGAATATTCTGCGAGGTAGAAATCAAGTAATGCCATGAGGGTTTCGGATTGTTTTTTTTTCAGAAATATAATAACGTGTGTATTGTGCCAGGACAAAAGACGAAGAGCATAGCACCTCTTGAATTCTATTGAATAATATTTAGTGAAAATAGTGCTGGTATACTTCCCATTACGTTGTCTTGTAAGCGAGTACGGCATATACCACTAGTTGCATCGGTTGGTAAATGAGTTTCTACTCTAACACACTTTGTGTAATTGTACTTTGTCATGCTGCTGGTTAGTTATGCTAAGTGAAATCTCATTGTATCGCTTTGTCTTTTCCCATCAATGAAAAAGAAAAAATAATCACATAAAGTTTCTTGTCTGTTTGGCATTGATGCTGGAGTCAAAATCGTTGCTAACACTCGTTCATGTAACATTTTCTTTTGTAGGGACCGCAGCAAACGAAAAACGATAATGAAAGAAAAACACTAAAAATGTACAACAAAAGTACGTAAGTAAGTAAGTAAGGGTTTTATTAATAACTATATAACTGATAAAAACTTAAGAAACAAAAACATGCAAAAGACAACTTAAAATAGAAACTGTTCACGACGTGTATTTTGGAATCTTCAACTTATATTCACGGCCTCAGGTCCAGAGGGATCTGAGCCCCTCGGCCGCACCAGCGCGCCGCCCTCTGACTGAACCATTCGGGGTCTCTCACACACCTAAGAGTCCAGTCAAGGCGGACTATGGTTGGTAATCTCGAGATGAGGAGCTTGAGAAACCTTAGTCTTTGTTCTGGGGGACGTCCTCGTGAGAAGAAGACTAATCCCGAGATAGCCCAAGTACCCCAGAGGCGCACTTGGGTTATCCCATTCAATGACAGATGCTGGGCCCGTTTCAGAGCCCACCTAGCTTTCTTCAGGATACGTTTAAGTCTATCCAGGTCAGCTTTCGCCGACCAATTCACCGTAACGGTGAACCCCAGATATTTTACTCGACTCGTGAAGATGGGGAGTGGTTGATGCTGCAAAATGGAGGAGAGTGTAGAGAGTGCTAGTCTCTTAAGTTTCTTTTTGGTGGCAGGAACGCCATTAAAGACAACCACCTGTGATTTAGAGGAGTTTAAAATAAGATTGGATGGGGGCAACTGATCTTTTAATCTTAAAAAGAAACGGCTGATGTCAGAGATTACATCTTTGCACCTGCGTCCAGAGAACAAGGCTGTGGTATCATCAGCATATACCACTAGATGTTGATCACGTTTAAAATTCTTGAATAATACAATGGATGCAGCAAGATATAAGATAGGAGAAAGTGGGGATCCTTGAGGTACACCTGTAATAGGGTAGAACTGACGCGCATCAGGGTCGTCTTCATAGTAGAACCGCTTGGTGTACAACAATATCTCCACCCTGTTAACAATTCTCGCAGGCAACCCGAGGGACCTGAGAGAGGAGATAACGAAGGGAATGGAGATCCGGTCAAATGCAGCTGAAAAATCAAGAAAAACAGCCACAGCAAGCTGATGACTATTATCCTGACAAAACTGATGCACTTCACCAATTGCTGAATGGACCGAGCGCCCTTTGACAAACCCATGAAAACTCGGTGGGATCAAATTACGCCTACATAAATGAACGCGGATTCTACGCGCAAGCGCTTTCTCGTAGATGGATATGAGGGCGTTTTGAATCGAGATGGGCCGCAGATCTTTAGGACAAGTGATTAATCTCTTTTTAGGTAAAAAAACTCGACGGCTGATGTTGATTTCCGCTATGTCAGACGGAGAGGCTAATAGCATTGTGATGGCGACCTCCTTTCTCTGACTGTATGTCAAAAGCTGACAGACACGAGTGGTGAGTGGCGCGTGGGATTTGGAGGTGCCCGGGAGTGGTCCCCAGGAGTTAAGGATATCTGTAACAGACAAGTCCCTACTCCTGAAGTCACACCAAGGCGGGATTGGTTGGGGAGAATGAGTGGCTCCATAATTGTGTAAGGAAAGTGACTCCTCTAAAACTTTGTCAAGGCCTATGCTACCAATCCAAACCAAGGCTCTATCCTTCCAGCAAACAAATTTCTCCTTCTTGAATATCTTCCAGAAGGAAGCCTGAGAAGGGTTTTGGTGAGCAATGCTCGCCCTATCCCTGCTCAGCTGGAGCCTATATCTAGAGCTCCAATATTCATTCGAGAGGATATGTCTGGCGGAAACAGAGAGATTGGGAAGGTGCAACATTTTAGCTAGGACCTTGAGCTTTGTTGGAGTAGGATTGTATATTCGACCTTTATAGGTAGTCGAAAGGATCGCGGTAGCTTGCGATGAGAGGTAGGAATTAAATTCGGTCAAACTCTCAATTCCAATTCTGGGGAAGAGTTGGATAGCTGCCTGAAAGAAGGCCACTCTAATAGGATCAAAGTGAAACCTTCTTCTAAGCAACGTATCGTCCTCTAGCCGCCAGCGAATTAGGTCATGAGAGGTGGTCTGTTGTTGACGCGACTGCTCGGTGCAAATGGGTTTCAACAACCACATCTTATGTAGCAGTAATATGTCGAGGAGAGAATTTGTTGTAGAGCAATGAAAGGTTGGGGAAGGTGGTTTATGAATAAGATAGTCGATCCTTGCTCTGCGGAGTGCTGCATTAATCCAACGACCAGTTCTGTCGTTGAAGTCACCAAGTAACATGTCATAACCGCTCCCCAATATTTGATCCAGGAGGTCACGGTTTTTGTGAATTTCTCCTGGCCGAATATAGACATTGGCTATGCTTATACGCTTACCGTTCTTACAAAGTGATATAGCTAAACAAGATAGGGCTGGACAAGAGTAGTTTAATAGGAGGGATGATCTTAAGGAGCTTTTTACTAGGGTTAAAAGACCTTGTGATGAAGAGGAGTGAGGGGGGGTTATGTAAGGAGTAAAGTGGGTGTATATGTGCTTAGGGATAAATCGAGTAATATCCTGGGGGAGACGGATAGACCGCGTCTCCTGAAGGACTATAACATCTGCATCTCTACCAGATAGAAGGCTAAGGGCGGAAGCACCTCCCGAATTCCACTGAAGGATATTCAGTGAAAAAGGTCCTTGATTACTTCCCATTGCGTAAGTGTTACCGAAGTGGGACGCCCTCCACCTAGTCGCAACTAGAGGCGGAAAAGTCGCCTTTACCGCTTCCCGTCACGACAAATGGAGTCGCTTGCCCACGGGCGATATCTTCATTTCCCTCGTTAGCCATAGCCCAAATCGAATCCTTCCGAGCAAGCTTCAGAGCGGCTATGCTTAGCGCTGACCCGTTTCGTTTCTTAGATTTTGGTGGCTTCTTAATATTGTTGGTCTTCCCAGAAGGAGGAGAACGGAAGGATTCCGCTAATTGACCCACCAATTTTTGGACCAATTTTTCAAGTTGAATCATTGATGCATGATGCTGCATTTCAATAAGTTTAAGAATTTCTGTGTCCGGCATCCTGTCGTCATTCTTGTTAGACGATACAGCTTCCACGAAGCTAGTCGGTTTTGCTGTTACACCCCTGTGTCTCTTTTGGTACGCCTTAAAGATTTTACATTTTTTTGACCATGCGGGGTGCTCACCACCGCAGTTTGCGCAAAATGGCTTACTTTCGCACTTCTCAGGATGTATAGCAGTTGTACCACACACGCCGCACTTATGTGGTAAAGAACATCCAGTGGACCAATGCCCCCACTGATGACAATTGTTGCAGTGAGGGTACGTTAGTGAGTCGGTTTCGATTATTGAAAATCTCAAATTATACCCCATAAAAGGATTGCATGTTGAAATCGATAGTTTTTGAGCTTCATCAACCGGGGCATTGCAGAACGCAACGGGAATGGGGAAGCCTTTAATCCCTTTTATAAAGCGCACGTTAGAGATTTTGTAATCAGTTTCTAGGGCTGATATATCTTCTGAAATGTATGTGGGCATATTATTTATCTTTATTGTTGCCAGGATTGGTTTGGAAGCAATTATGCCTTGTTCCGAATGCTCTTTTTTAAAGTAGTCTACGTACGACATTGCGAGATCAGGAGTGCAGAATGAGATTTTAATCTCAGATTCATAATATTTAATCGCATTGAACAATATCCTTTTTTTAAATCGATGAGCAAAGCCTCTTATAAAAACATTGAACATGTTCTGCCTTTCCAGAGGCACCAAAAGTCTGATAATCACCAGGTTGGATAATTTTGGTACCGGGGGAAGTTCACCCTCCGGAATATATTCAAGAGAACCTAAATCTCCACTTACCTCGTTTATTGCATTGGCAGGAAAATTAGTTTTCATTGAGTTCTTTGAACGCTCCGACATGCTAAATTTACTCATTTGACGTTTGTTACGACCAACAAAAGTACAAAACACATGTATTCATAACAAAACAATGAAAATGAAGAAATAAAAACTTACAAAATCAAGCTAATATGGAACGGAACTCAGGTATTTCCAATGTAACATCGAATTTTCAAGCCAAAGAAAACAAGGTTAGTCCTATTTCGTCTAATTTTTTAATCTCAAGCACAGATGGAGAACTCCCTCCTGTGCCTAAAGTGGTGAATCTGGTAATAATCAGACTTCTTCAACCATTTGAAAGGAAGAATCTTTTCAATATTTTTCTGAGAGAGTTTACAAGCTCTTATAAGAAGAGAATTCTATTTAATTCGATAAAATATTTAGATTCCGAAATCCGGGTTTCTTTCAGCTCTCCAGATCTGGCAGCATCGTACCTAGAATTTTTCGAAACACACCTAAAAGAATTTGGGTCAACTACTTACAGGCCTATTCAGGCGACTCTGAAAATTAATAATTTTCCGCCCTTCGCAACGGAGGAAGATATCATTGCTCTCACATCTGAGTTCAAAATTCATAATATTCGCCCAATCCTGGGCAAGAAAGGCCAGGCTATACCAATAGCATTCTGTTCTACCGCAGTCGATCAAGCGGAATGTCTGGCTAAAAGCAAATGTAACCCCTTTCTGGGGTACAATCTTTCTTTCAATATCGTAGATGCTGATGACTTAACATACCCCCATTGCAATGGGTGCCACCTCTGGGGGCACTGGTCCTCGAACTGTACTAGGCCCCATACGTGTGGGGTTTGCAGCTCTTCCGAAGTCCATGAGGGGAAATGTTCTCTCCCCTCTGTGTTCCAATTGTGGTGGTCAGCACCCGGCCTGGTCTAGAAGATGTCCTATCTTCAAAGAATACAAATTAAGGCATTGTGGGGCATTGGTCAAACCGGCCCACTTTGCCGCTGCCAGCTTATCCAATTCAAACGGTTATGGTATGTCGGACACCGACATTTTCAAAATTGTTGACGCAAGACTACAGATATATAAAGACGAGATTCGAGCCTTAACGAACCATCTGATAGCGAAATTCGAGGAGTCCCGTTCTCCTCCATCGACGATTCTTACCTCTTCAAAGAGAGCCCCCGTTCTAAGAAGAGATCATCTTCTAAACAAAAGTTGGCTTCCTTGAAGTTGGCAAAGAAAGATGATATATGTTGGGAGTTTTTGGCCTCAAAGGGAGATGAAGATAATGCCGGTGGGCAAGTGTCTTCTCCTGGTAGGGCTGGGAGTGAGAAGGGCAACTTTCTCTCTCCTAGTTTCTGCTAGGAGGTAGGCATCCCACTCCAGCTGTCGTAACACAATGCAAAGTAGTCAAGAGCCTTTTTCACTGAATATACTTCAGTGGAATTCGGGAGGTGCTTCTGCTCTTAGCCTTCTATCTGGTAGAGATGCGGATGTTATAGTCCTTCAGGAGACGCGGTCTATCCGTATCCCCCAGGACATTACTCGATTTATCCCCAAGCATATTTACACCCACTTCACTCCGTACATAACCCCTCCTCACGCCTCTTCATCTCAAGGTCTTTTAACCCTAGTTAAATGCTCCTTAAGATCATCCCTTCTTTTAAACTATTCTTGTCCAGCCCTGTCTTGTTTAGCTGTTTCACTTTGTAAGAATGGTAAACGTATCAGCATAGCCAATATCTATATTAGGCCAGGGGAAATTCACAAGAACCGTGATCTCCTGGACCGTATCTTGGGTAGTGGCTATGACATGTTACTCGGTGACTTCAACGACAGAACTGGTCGTTGGATTAATGCAGCACTCCGCAGAGCCAGGAACGATTACCTTATTCACAAACCACCGTCCCCAACTTTTCATTGCTCAACAACTAATTCTCTCCTCGACATATTACTGCTTCATAAGATGTGGTTGTTGAAACCCATCTGCACTGAGCAGTCGCGCCAAAAACAGACCATCTCTCATGACCTAATTCGTTGGCGGATAGAGGAAGATACGTTGCTTAGAAGGAGGTTTCACTTTGATCCCATCAGAGTGGCTTTCTTTCAGGCGGCTATCCAACTCTTCCCCAGAATTGGTAATGAGAATTTGACCGAATTTAATTCCTTCCTCTCCTCGCAAGCTACCGCGTTTCTTTCGACTACCTATAAAGGTCATATTTACAATCCCACTCCAACAAAACTCAAGGTTTTGGCTAAAATGCTAGGTCTTCCCAATGTCTCTGTTTCCGCCAGGCAGGCCATCTCGAATGAATACTGGAGCACTAGATATAGGTTCCAGCTGAGCAGGGATAAGGCGAACATCGCTCACCTTAACCCTTCTCAGTCTTCCTTCTGGAAGATATTCAAGAAGGAGAAGTTTGTCTGTTGGAAGGATAGAGCTTTGGGTTGGATTGGTAGTATAGGCCTTGATAATGTTTTGAAGGAGTCACTATCCCTACATAATTATGGAGCCACTCAATCTCCCCAACCAATCCCGCCTTGGGGTGACTTCAGAAGCAGGGACTTATCTGTTACAGATATCCTGAACTCCTGGGGGCCACTTCCGGGCACCTCTAAATCCGTCGCTCCACTATCTTCTCGAGTCTGTCAGCTTTTGACAGCCGATCAAAGAAGAGAAGTGGCCGTCACAATGCTTTTAGCCTCACCATCCGATGTAGCCGGCATCAATATTAGTCGTAGAATTTTCTTACCAAAGCATAGTCCGGTTTCATGTCCCAAAGATCTGCGTCCCATTTCGATTCAAAACTCCCTCATCTCCATCTACGAAAAAGCGCTTGCGCGTAGAATCCGCGACCATTTAAGTAGGCGTAATTTGATCCCACCGAGTTTTCACGGGTTTGTCAAGGGACGCTCGGTTCATTCAGCAATAGGTGAAGTGCATCAGTTTTGTAGGGATAATAGCCATCAACTAGCTGTGGCTGTTTTCCTTGACTTTTCTGCTGCATTTGACCGCATTTCCATTCCCTTTGTTATCTCCTCTCTCAGGTCACTCGGGTTGCCTGCGAGAATTGTTAACAGGGTGGAGATATTACTGTTTACCAAGAGGTTCTACTATGAAGACGACCCTGATGCGTGTCAGTTCTACCCTATTACAGGTGTGCCCCAAGGATCCCCACTTTCTCCTATCTTATTTCTTGCTGCATCCATTGTATTATTCAAGAATTTTAAACGTGATCAACATCTAGTGGTATATGCTGATGATACCACAGCCTTGTTCTCTGGACGCAGGTGCAAAGATGTAATCTCTGACATCAGCCGTTTCTTTTTAAGATTAAAAGATCAGTTGCCCCCATCCAATCTTATTTTAAATTCATCCAAATCGCAGGTAGTTGTCTTTCATGGCACCCCTGCGACAAAGAAAAAATTAAAGAGACTAGCACTCTCAGCTCTATCTTCTATATTGACTAATCAACCACTCCCTACCTTCACAAGTCGAGTAAAATACCTGGGGTTCACTGTTACGGTGAACTGGTCGGCGAAAGCTGACCTGGATAGACTTAAACGTATCCTGAAGAAAGCTAGGTGGGCCCTGAAACGGGCTCAGCATCTGTCGTTGAATGGGAAAACCCAAGTGCGCCTCTGGGGTACTTGGGCTATCTCGGGATTAGTCTTCTTTTCGAGAGGACGTCCTCCAGAGCAAAGACTAAGGTTTCTCAAGCTCCTCATCTCGCGATTACCGCGCATAGTCCGCCTAGATTGGATTCTTCGGGGGGTGATAGACCCCGGGTGGTTCAGTCGAAGAGCGGCGTGTTGGATGTGCTGGAGGGCTCAGATCCCGCTGGACCTGAGGCCGTGACATCATTATGAAGACTAAATGCTATTATGAGTTGTCTTATTTGAACTGCATTTTTTTTTCTCTCTTTTCGTTATTTTTTAGTGGTTGTTAGTTATTTAAGAAATTCCTTATCTTATCTTAAGAAATAAAATAACAAAATGGAGGAAACCAAAACATTTTAAACAATAGATTGCAAACATAATTTGTTATATAAAAATAAATAAAATTAAAAAATAAAGATATAAAAGAATAAAAATATTGATATAATCAACGGATTTCGGTTATATTAATTTTAAAGTTAAATCAGCTTTATTACCAACCATTAAGTTATCTATTAGTTTGTTAATATAAAAGGCTTCTAAAATCTCCGCAGCTAACACCAATGACCATCAATTTTTCGAATTCAAAGCAAAAGAAAAAGTAAAAGAAAACGAAAAAGAAGAATAAGAAAATGCGTAAAATTCTTCCAGAGCATTGACGCACTAATACACGACACACTTCCCGGTGCAGTAATATCTATATAACAAAAACAGGGTATTGTAATCATATTACGATGTTGTAACTGACGAAGGCGATAGCCGAAACGTTTTACGAAAAAGTATAAGTTGCTTTAATTTATCTGGTTCCTTTTCAAAACCTTATTATTTAGAAGAGTCTACCAATGACCCCAGATCAAAGAGCAACATCAAAGGCAACAATATGGCAACCCTTGACGTAGAGTCTCTATTTACAAGCATCGATACGAACAAGGGAATCGAAGCGATAAAAGCTCTTCTTACAACAGCAGGATGGGACGAGAGTCAGATACATGTCATTTGCGAACTTTTGGAAGTTGTACTAACATGCAATACATTCAGCTATAAGGACAAGCTATTTCATCAACTCAAGGGAACAGCTATGGGGACACCCGTAGGTCCTACATACGCATGCCTCTACGTAGCATACATCGAAAACAATTTTCTGGCAAGCCACCCTATAAAGCCAACATTATGGGTACGCTACGTCGACGATATCCTCATAGCATGTCACACTCCACATCCGACTTAATTAAGTTATGTGAGTCTCTAAATAAATGCTCTGAGTTGCAATTTACACTTGACAACCAAGATGATAAAGAAGTTCCATTCCTTGACTGTCTGCTATATAAATCGCAATTTGGCAGATGGGAAACCAAAAGCTACTCCAAATTCGATGGTATGAAATCATATGTACACGCAAAGAGTGGACATCCCTCTGCAATGAAACGACTCATAATTCGAAACGAAGTGTATCGAATTAGAACAATATGCTCTCAAAAAACCGACTTCATGCAGTGCATCGAAACAATGAAAGAGCGATTCATCGAGCGAGGCTATACGAGACAACAAATTGAGAGGCAAATTCAGTATGGATGGAGAAAGTCGAGGAAAGAGTTATTGCAGTTAACAAAAAAGACTGGAGAATACACAAATAAAAAGCTTGATAGCAATACAAGGAACGAAACAGAGGTTAGTACGGAGAACCGAATAGAGAAATTCACATAGCTGAACTTCTGTGTAACTTATAACCCAGCATATAGCAACCTTCCACTGGATTTCGGCAAAATAAAATTAGATGTACCGAAAAACGCGAAAGAGAAATGGAAATATCCACGCGTTCGATACAAGCTTCCATCTAACTTAGGTAACCTAATAAGAAACATAAATACAGAAAATACGACAAATGAGTGTGGTAGCTACAAATGTAGGATCAAACGATGCAAAAATTGCGCGGATATGCGAGAAACAGCAGAATTTCAAAGCGCAGCAACTAACATGAAATATAAAATTCGTGCTGCACTGAATTGCAAAACCGCCGGATCTGTATATCTTATCAGCTGCAAAAACTGCGAAGCTCAGTATGTTGGTCAAGCGGGTACAACGTACAATTTACGCGCGAACAATAGGCGCCGAGACATTTTCCAACAATCAATTACAGATGGAGTTGTAGCACACATGGTGGCAAATCCGTTTCATAAAATAGAGACTATTCTGATAGATGGACCTACAACTACCGAGCATCTCCGCAAGAAGAAAGAAAAATTCTGGATCGGACAACTCATGACCGATTTGTCGCTCAACACCAATGACCATCAATTTTTCGAATTCAAAGCAAAAGAAAAAGTAAAAGAAAACGAAAAAGAAGAATAAGAAAATGCGTAAAATTCTTCCAGAGCATTGACGCACTAATACACGACACACTTCCCGTTGCAGTAATATCTATAAACAAAAACAGGGTATTGTAATCATATTACGATGTTGTAACTGACGAAGGCGATAGCCGAAACGTTTTACGAAAAAATATAAGTTGCTTTAATTTATCTGGTTCCTTTTCAAAACCTTATTATTTAGAAGAGTCTACCAATGACCCCAGATCAAAGAGCAACATCAAAGGCAACAATATGGCAACCCTTGACGTAGAGTCTCTATTTACAAGCATCGATACGAACAAGGGAATCGAAGCGATAAAAGCTCTTCTTACAACAGCAGGATGGGACGAGAGTCAGATACATGTCATTTGCGAACTTTTGGAAGTTGTACTAACATGCAATACATTCAGCTATAAGGACAAGCTATTTCATCAACTCAAGGGAACAGCTATGGGGACACCCGTAGGTCCTACATACGCATGCCTCTACGTAGCATACATCGAAAACAATTTTCTGGCAAGCCACCCTATAAAGCCAACATTATGGGTACGCTACGTCGACGATATCCTCATAGCATGTCACACTCCACATCCGACTTAATTAAGTTATGTGAGTCTCTAAATAAATGCTCTGAGTTGCAATTTACACTTGACAACCAAGATGATAAAGAAGTTCCATTCCTGGACTGTCTGCTATATAAATCGCAATTTGGCAGATGGGAAACCAAAAGCTACTCCAAATTCGATGGTATGAAATCATATGTACACGCAAAGAGTGGACATCCCTCTGCAATGAAACGACTCATAATTCGAAACGAAGTGTATCGAATTAGAACAATATGCTCTCAAAAAACCGACTTCATGCAGTGCATCGAAACAATGAAAGAGCGATTCATCGAGCGAGGCTATACGAGACAACAAATTGAGAGGCAAATTCAGTATGGATGGAGAAAGTCGAGGAAAGAGTTATTGCAGTTAACAAAAAAGACTGGAGAATACACAAATAAAAAGCTTGATAGCAATACAAGGAACGAAACAGAGGTTAGTACGGAGAACCGAATAGAGAAATTCACATAGCTGAACTTCTGTGTAACTTATAACCCAGCATATAGCAACCTTCCACTGGATTTCGGCAAAATAAAATTAGATGTACCGGAAAACGCGAAAGAGAAATGGAAATATCCACGCGTTCGATACAAGCTTCCATCTAACTTAGGTAACCTAATAAGAAACATAAATACAGAAAATACGACAAATGAGTGTGGTAGCTACAAATGTAGGATCAAACGATGCAAAAATTGCGCGGATATGCGAGAAACAGCAGAATTTCAAAGCGCAGCAACTAACATGAAATATAAAATTCGTGCTGCACTGAATTGCAAAACCGCCGGATCTGTATATCTTATCAGCTGCAAAAACTGCGAAGCTCAGTATGTTGGTCAAGCGGGTACAACGTACAATTTACGCGCGAACAATAGGCGCCGAGACATTTTCCAACAATCAATTACAGATGGAGTTGTAGCACACATGGTGGCAAATCCGTTTCATAAAATAGAGACTATTCTGATAGATGGACCTACAACTACCGAGCATCTCCGCAAGAAGAAAGAAAAATTCTGGATCGGACAACTCATGACCGATTTGTCGCTCAACACCAATGACCATCAATTTTTCGAATTCAAAGCAAAAGAAAAAGTAAAAGAAAACGAAAAAGAAGAATAAGAAAATGCGTAAAATTCTTCCAGAGCATTGACGCACTAATACACGACACACTTCCCGTTGCAGTAATATCTATAAACAAAAACAGGGTATTGTAATCATATTACGATGTTGTAACTGACGAAGGCGATAGCCGAATCGTTTTACGAAAGAATATAAGTTGCTTTAATTTATCTGGTTCCTTTTCAAAACCTTATTATTTGAAAGAGTCTAGTAATGAACCCAGATCGCGGTTACACTCGCAACAATAATTATATATATAGGGACGGTTCATTATACATAAAAATAGGGAAGGTTCATTGTATATTCCCTATATATAGGGACGGTTCATTACCCCTTCGCAATGCAGAAGGTAGTCAAATTATATATATATATATATATATATATATATATATATATATATATATATATATGTGAGTAACAGTTTTAGTTTTAGTTGTCATTTCGCTATTGCCCACCGAGATTGAATGATCAATTCTTGCAATATTTGTTACGGCATATTCTAATCGGTGTGACTCGGGATTGATAAAATCAATTCTTTCCATATATTTCAATTCTTTCCATATACAAATTTATGCAGTTTGTTGCATAACTAAAACTAAAACTGTTACTAAAACTGTTGACAACTAAAACTAGAACTGTTACTCACATACTTGCACACTACCAATTCCTGACTTTTTGCCAAAGAAATAACTTAACGCCTAAGGGTTTACGTTTGAACAAACAAATGCAAATTAATCGTTCTTTAGTTGAAAATCATATAATGGAGAAACTTGAAAATAGATGGAAGAAAGCTCTAAAACGTTGTGAAATCGAATGCACTGCCATTTTAAGAGAATTTTATCGTACAGCATATGCGCGCTCAAGAACAGATCACAATTCCAATAAACCTACCTTATTGACTATGGAGTACAAACAATTAATAAAAGTGAAATGCAATAAGCTTTCTAAACTATCAAATCGATACATAGAGACATGGGAATTAGAAAATATTCTACCAAATTATTGCCGATATTTCAAACCTATTTTCAGGTGGAAGAAAAATAAATCTATGAACACAGATAATATTATTAATATATCCAATGTTAATCTAACAAATAAGCAAATGGAAGCTTTATCTTTTGGTTTGTCTTTCGTTCCATCGCAAAAAGAGTTCAATCGCTCACAGTTAATTAGTGATGTGAAACAAATTATCTATAGATTAATACCAGAAACTGTACAAGAAAACACTGTAATTAAGAAGATAATAACAACAAATGATTTAATTCAAAAATATATCAAAATACCGCCAAATATTATGAATGTTCGAAACAATATTAGTAAAGAAAAGAAAATTGCATTGAAGGAACTGTCAGAAAACGATTCTATCATCATTAGAAAAGCAGACAAGGGAAGTAAGATAGTGATTTGGGGAAAATCGGATCATGATTTGGAAGCTCAACGGCAACTATCATCTGATTCGTATGTTCAGATAGATATGGATGAAATGAAAACATGTATGGAATCTGTGTATCATGCAATAAAGCAACACATCCACGATAAAGACGTTGTTAAAAGACTTATTCCACAAACATTTAATGAAGGCAATCTGTATTTTCTACCAAAAATACACAAAAAGTTAACTCCTTGCCCGGCACGTCCTATTATTA